>VCRD01008920.1:2285-16178 GCA_006783055.1 Trinorchestia longiramus
CTGGGCACGAGGGGCAGCAGGCTGGGCACGAGGGGCAGCAGGCTGGGCACGAGGGGCAGCAGGCTGGGCACGAGGGGCAGGAGAAGATACAGCTCCTGTTTTCTACCACCCTGGACGCTGTATACGTCAAAAAAAGTTTAAGTTCTGTAACTTCAAGCGCTACTCGTACATGTAAGAGAAACTCGAACACAACTGTACATTAAGTTATACAATTAACAACACTCCTGTATATGGCACATAACTCAGTTGAAGAAGGTGTCCTATTATATCTAGCAAGTTGATGACATTTGTGATTAAAATATTTTTGCTGAGGACGAAACTTGATTGAGTTTAATTTGATGCAAAAGTATGTATTGAGCTACCAGAATTAGATTGCAAATTAACTATGACAGCAACGAGCAAATATTACTGCCAACACGAGTAATCCTGAAAATCTCACTGAAGAAATCGAGTCCACATAATATATTTAAAAAAATCATCGCGAAGGATAATACCTGAGCATCGCTAATGCATTACACCAACATTCCAAGTCAAGCAGTTCCACATAGCACCAAAGCATCACACATTGAGTAGTCAAGTATGAAACAAGTTTAAAAAAACATTCAAAATAACAAAAGTTGCGTTAAAATAGGGTATTCCAAACAAAAAGGATCCACAGCAGATTCGTATGACTTCATCCGCGTGTGAATGGAGGCCAGTAGAGGCGACTGAGTGCAGCAATGTCCCCTCATGCTTACGCTCAACTTTAAAGGCAGACAACTCAGCTCAGAGTATCCACTAGTAGCAGTTAACATCTGAAGTATTATTTAATTATTAGGAAGATCTAGGTATTGAACAACCGTATCAGGCATTACGACACAAGTTTCAGGCTGTATCGCGCCGTAGCCTAAAACGCTTCAGATGCATGTTTAACAGACAATTGTAATTCTAAATGAAATTATGAGCATAGAACTGAACAACAACAACAACACATTTTTCTGAAGGAAATAAGTGAAGCAGACTGTAACGAAAAAAAAAGATTTAACTGTGGAAACTTGTGTTAAAAAATTTACAGGATTTGCATAGAATTATAATTTATAGTTTACCACACTCTAGCAACTAAACAGGTAAATGATAGCATAATAGAATTAAATCTTTCATCGTAACATTTACTAAGCCGAATTGACACTTCAGATATTTCCGTGGGTTTAGTTTGGAACTAACGCGAAGCGAGCGACAAGTTTCCAAGAATAAACTTAATTACTGTAATTGAAAAACAATAAAGTCACTTTAATAACTGTAGCGTCGCTGTAACTTTCCAATTATTCTACAACTTTTTACGGACTCCCCTTTTTCATGAAATGAGTGCCAAGTCGACGACTGTTTCTGATGAATCTACTTATACAGGGTGCGGCAACATAACTTCCATTTTTCAAAGCGCTTTGCTTTGAAAAAAAGGAAGTTATGTTGCTGCACCCCATATGATACACAGTACATCTCCATCTCTGTCGGTCTCTCTGTTTCTGTGTGTGTCAGTCCCATTTCTTTCAATATGTTGCCGAAGAAAAATTATTGAACTGAAATCCGTAATTGCCATGTTATCGGCAGATAAGATACAGAATGGAGCATTTAGTCTTGACCAACTGTACGCAGCAGTTAGTAGAAAGAAGTTTGTGGATAATCTTAAGTTTCTTATTACAGCATGTGAAAATCAAGGAAAACTTCTACCCAACAACGAGAAGAAATTTACAAGAAACGTGATGAAAAACTGCTCAATTATTAAACAAAGCATTCCCGTTATATGCATAATATAACGAATTTATATGTAAAACTGCAAAATATATTTTATTTCATAGAGCCTTAACTTCATAAATTTTAAACCGTGGAAGGTTTAAGTATCAGGGAACAAACAGAACTTTACCAGTTGAACGCCGGAAAAATTTGTTACCATACTTTTGCTCTGAGGAATTTTATGAATAAACGATGTACATTAGTTCCCCATGTCTTTGGATGGAGCGGTTAGTATGTACACATAAAAATCAAGTCATCTGAAGAAACAAAAAACATGCTTACTATTTATATATTCGTGAAGAAAGAACTTATAAACTGCCTTCAGTCTAAGCACTAGCTACTACAACTTTCATCGCTTCTCTGATGTAAACATATCAATGCCCATTGTCACACGAGTTCCACCATAACTGGAAGAGGAAACTGTAGTTTCAGACTCAATAATTTCTAAATTGCGATACACATATTCGTAAACAAAAACAAAAAATTAACGTTATCATGATACTCCTTGGTTATTGTAAATGAATTCATTTAAGCTTACAAAATTTACAGGCTTACATAATTTTACATAATCACCAGCTTGGTCGACTGGTGAGCGAATCTGCTTGCGAGCGGAAAGACCCGGGTTCGAATCCCGCTGCCGACATGGTTGACGCGGCTAGAAATACGGCATGGGACTTGGGTAAAACAACCGAATAATTATCGAAGTAATTATCCGACCCAAGAATGGGCCAGAAGGTTCGTTCCTATAGCCTAATTCTATTCTATTCTATAAATTATAGTTGACAAAAAACACAAATACCTGCGAATACATGGTAATTTTTAGCATCCAATATGGTGCTATACTAAAGAAACCCAAAAACCATGATTTCGAATTTCAGGTCTCTCCAAGCTGAGACTTCACTCATCTAGGCCCACTTCAATGATTTACAGAGACCATAGAATTACTGCCCGCGGGACTTAAACTCGAACTTTTTTACCTCAATGTAGGCAAGGAACGAAGTCTTAAATCATAGACAACAAACAATCGAGGCTGGAATTTTAGAGCTTCGAGGTGCCCTATGTTCAGCATTAACCTGTTTTGTTTATAGGTTTTTGTGGCAACGGCAATTTGGTGGCGATAGCATCATCAGTACTGTTGATAAGAATGCCGTAGAGGCGAGTTCCCTGCTACCAGCCGCTCGAGCACCGCGTCAGTGGGGAGGTGAACTGGGGAGCCTCACAGGGCGCATCATAGCCTCGTGTTCTAATCTCTAAGCGCCATGATGATTCTTAGTGTCTATGTTGATTCTGTCTTGTTCATTGCAAGATCATCTGAATGTGAAGTTAGTGGTACCATAATATTGTTTATGAACGTGTACAAATACAAAAGAAAGAAAAACAGTTCATTCCAATCTCGTTGATACAAGAAATATTCAACATTGGGTTTTAAAATGCCTTATTCTTAAGATCCTTAAGTGACAGATATGCATTAGTTGATAATACCACAAACGGTTACTATGTTCTCACAATTGGAGAAGCCTAAAAATAAAAGTGCGCAAAAATTGCACAAGGACGTTCACGTTGAAAAAAGGGCCATAGACAGCAGAAACGAGTCGGGTCGTAATGACAGAACATACAATGTGTGATACAGGTGATTCTAAAGCTCTGTCTGTATCATAAGAAATCTAAAAATCCTTACATTGATGTACTATTTTTATTCTTTTTTATTTATGCAGGTATAGATGAAAAAACAGGAATACTTTATCTATATTGTAAGTTTGAAAAATTGGGTAACTGTCAGCACAAGGTATCTTTTAAGCGAATAGTATGTCTACATGAAGGAAGATTTGAAGTATGATAAGTAAGATTGGTGCTAAATAAAAAAATTTTATAATCCCAGGTCTAGCAAGGATTCAAAGCAATCCAAAATTCAAAATAAATTAATGAAAGAAGATGATCATTCCATGTACAATATAAACTGGGAACAAGGCAAATGTTCTCTGTGAATAGGTTTGTCATTAAATTCCTGAATCAAATTGATGATCTTTTGCCTTTACCCAAAGAGTCGTATCTTTTTCTATGAAAAAACTTTAACTTTATACACGCCTTTGACAATGCTAAAAGATATCTTGATTGATCTCAATTTCATTCGGTTTTGAAATAGAAATGCATTCCCACCGACGACACTACGAGTCTATCAAACGGATTGATCGATGACGTTTTTTAGACGCCGTTTTGAACAAACGTTTTCATAAGGGACTCGGTTGGCAAACGTTTTTTACACTCTCTAAAAATGTGCGAGCTCTTTTGATAAGGCGTGCCGGTGGATGGTCCAATAATATCGTGATTAATTGAGCTTAGACACTGCTACAATTGAGCTTCAATGTAAGGGTGACGTAGATAAGCTCGAGAATATTGCTTTTGCATATCTGCGCCGCCTGGATGACGCTCCACAAGGACGAGTCTAACGGAAATTTATAATGAAAAACGATTGAAATAATCATATGTTTTACCTTTGTTACACTTCCAAGAATACACAGAAGCTACCGAATTCTAAATTTTTCAAGAGTGTTGAAAATTTATGAATACTTCAATCAGCGTTTTCAGTCCATCATGAGTAGATGCAGGAAAAGTCAATTCTATCTTATTTTATCTGGAAAATAGTAGTTTCTGATTACATTTGTTACGGTTGCAACGCAAGAATATTGATCCTATTTTCTTAAAATAACAAAATGAAACCAAAGTTATCCCCCTTACACTCTAGGTGTACACTATCAGTTTATCACTGTTGAATGATAAGTTTCTTTACTTGGGCATTTTTTCTATCAGTTTAATCAAAGTGATTAGATACACATGCGATGTTATTGAAGCGATAAGAAATTATTACCAAGCGGAAGTAATAACATTTATAATATTAACTAAAACTATTAAGACGCACACGATAATTTTTTATGCCTCGATACCTTTCTGAATTTTCTAACACGAGTATTTTGCTTCTCGACAGTTATTCCTTTATTGGAGTTTCATTCACATTGTTCACAATTATTACAAATCAAAAATTACTAGCTGGGCTTTCATTCCTAATACGACTCATTTGAACAGCCAACTAATCAATAAGCTGAAGACGATTTTTGAAATCTTGTGTAAGCTCTCTCGAAAAACAATTCAAATTAATGATTCATGGAGATGTAGTGAATTAAGAAATTCACTCAATTTAAGGCGTCTTTACAGAAGCAAAATTAAAGAAACTTTAGTCCTAAACGTGAGAATAGAAAGCGTCTGAGGCAATCAGGAAGGAGTTATTGTAAAATAAAGCCTTCTGGATAGTTTTTTAGTTCATAAACAGCCATGTGAATTATTTTTAATGTCATTCCACTTGAACTGAAGTTAAACCAACATTTTATAGATTTTAAAGATTTATGGAAGCATTAAAATAAAAGAAAATTATAAAATCTCATTGTGCTTAAAGTCATTCCCATTTTTTTCTTCAAAGTTTATTAAGACAATTGAGTGATACTACGGCAAAGATGAAAAATTTCATTAAAAATGTATTTCTTCCAAGCAAATGTATACTTATAAATTTGTTGTGACACATTTATACAGATTTTATTACCAAGTATTATTTAGTGTGAACATTTGTTGTAAATTATCATCGCACGTAATACGGCAAATACAATACAATGTGAGATCATGGCAACCAGTCGGGTTAACATTTTCAGGGAAGCTCGAGGTGTCGCAAAAAATGAATAACCATCACTTTACATCCGTGAAAAATTGGCTATTCGCAGAAGTACAAAACTGAACCCAAACTGAATGCGAACGCGGGGATCCTGAGTGAGGTCTCGCCAGGGAGCTCAATGGGATGAGCAAACAGATTCTATAGGCCGAAATAAATGGTCCATTGTAAGAGGAGATGACTGGAGGTGTAACGGCTGCTTTCAGTTCAACCAGTCTGAGGTGTTTTGAGGGGTCGCTTTGAAGTTGTCCACTGACGCAGGTATGGGCGTAGGCAATGAGGATGACGCAGGCAATCCTTTAATTGGTGTAGCGTGACCACACGGATTATATTCACCACCATGAGTCAGCAGAGCTTTTTGGGATCGTCCTGCAGAGGGTCGTATATCCTACGGAAACCGTCGTAAGGCTTCAAGTTTGGTTGCTTCAAACAAATTACAATCCATTAATCCTGCAGCAAGCTAAAGAACAAATACTGGACTAAACTGCTACAGTAGTCACTTAAGTAACGAAGTGTAGGAGTAAAAATAAGAATTGCGAACAAAATTTATAACATAAATTTCTTTGATGGCCTGTGCGTGATACAAATTTTTGTTGGTCAGTTCAGAGAAGCCTGAGCCGGCGCAGCATCTGAACTCATTAGTATTCAGGAGGCACCGCTGGCAGCCCTGCGTCCTCAGGGCCAGAGCTTGTCCCGGTGCTGCTAGGCGCTCTATTTTTTACACAAAATTAACTGAAAAAGAGGACTACTGTAAGTCTGGTATGACTTAAGAGGTCCAGAGCACCATATTCAAAACGTTCGCGAAACAGTGCTAAGATTCCTGAATGAATGACTAACTTGTGATGCAAAAATAATCGTAGTGCATTGGTTATAACTAAAACATAAAAATTTCTGTTACAAACTGATAGAGTTTTTCTTTTGTGATCTGCTCCAACACTCCCTAATCTAAAAGAAATAACTATAAAACATGATTATTATTCATTTCGACATAGTGATTAATATTGAGCATATTACTGTCATTAATTATAATAATAAATACAAACTGATGATGCTAAACTACGCATGGCAAGTCACGATTGATGAAAAATTCGCATTTCATTTAATAATACTCGCCTCTATTTTGAATACAGTTCGCATGAGTGAAACCTACATAATTTCAGACTTCTATAAAAAAAATCAAACATAGATTCGTAGATTTAGTATGCAAGTGTGTGTGCTGATGATGACGACGAATGTAACCGCAGGATTACAGTTACATAATGAATTAAAAGAAGAACCTGTTAAGCGTATGGTGTGATTTCCATCTGAAGTGCATAAATACGGCATGTTTCGATGCGGCTTTCAGTCCAGATTTGTAGGCAAGGTGCTTAGGCTATGGCCGCCTTAGATGCGAGAGCAGCAGCCCAAGATAAATAAGAGTCGTGCGCCGGATTTTAAGAAGCCGGTCCCTGGAATGTGGCGGAAGCAACAGGTCCCTGGAAGGAAGAGTTAGGCCCAAGAAGGATAGGAAATGCCCCGGCTACCCACCAGTTCTTCTGCTCTGTTAAGCACTTCGAGAAACTGCTCTCTTCAACTTGCGAGTTCAGTGCACGAAAAAATTATCAGAGACACTGAAAGATCTAAATGTTTAGAACGTTAAAATCTAACCAGTGTCTGTCATCATGAATTAAGAAAAAACGAGAAGACACAAGTCTATACAAAAGGACTAATGCGTCGTAAACATGTTTTAAAAAGTTCAAATAAGATGAAATCCCCGATACTGAAAAGAAAACGAAGCACAAGAATGATGTTTGGCCAACAACATGAATGATAAGATTGATGTCCTTTTAAGGCCATAAATTAAGGCCATAAAGTAAGGGCTTCAATAGAAATTGATTTTAGGCATACAGCGTTTGCAGGTAGATTATAATTATACGTATGGATTTTTCTTTCTAGACGGTCTTTCCATCAATCAGACATTAAAATCCTGCTTCAAATTTACCCCCAGCAGTTAGACATTAATGGTAGCGTTCTTCAACAGACAGTTACAAAATAATAACTTATGATAAATAGAGCAGTTGATTTATCATGTGAAAAATTAGACCGAATTGAAAAATACTTCGAATAAGTGTTTCTGAGATGAAAGTAAAAGCGGCCTCAACGTGGGGAACACACGCCAGAAAGAAAGAATTCTTGGTAGTTCAGGTAGGACGAAAAACTAATAACAGGATTGCTAACATTTTTTCACGCGATGGAGATAATAATGCTGGAGATAATGCATAGCTCAAATGAGGCAGAAGACGAAAGCATGACCGAAGTCCAACGTCATTAGAAGCAGCCCTAGCACAGGCTAGCTAGACAACACCATGGTTATTCATGAGTCCTGCGAGCACTGATAAGTCATTCAAAAACTCCAGGAGTATGAGTACGGACTGTACTATTATTAAAACAGAAAGTCATTCAGTAGATAGTGATGACAGGAGCTTTTAGTGTAAATAAAAAATACAAATATTTAAGGAATGAATTTTAAATGTTGGGATCTATGCTCTTGGAATCATGGGGATATTAATATCTTGCTTAATAAGACAATAATTGTTGTGACAATAATTGTTGTTACAATAAGTTAATGTTGACTTATTTTTTATATTTTAAATTTTGTCATTCTCGTTAATTTTCGAAAAAAGACTGAATAATCTCAAAAATAATGCTTGAGATCTATATTATTTTTTCCTTGAAGAAAACTCTCTAATAACTATATCACAACAGTAAAAACATAATTCAAGCATTTCCAAATCTTGTCCCATAGTTACGCTTTTTATGTACAAAAAAACTCCCCTCTTGACGCAGCCTAATAATAAGCGCATTGTTTTTTAAATATTCTCAAAAAAATAGCATTCGGGTTATTAAATGAAGTTCTTGCACGCATCATATTTGTATTTTATGTTCGGACGCTACACACTCAGACTATGTGTATCCTTGGAATTTACGTATGCATGATACGCAAAGCTATTTGAGCACCGTCGCGGTAGTAATACTAAGCACCCCCGCACTGAAGAACACATCCCTGCTTTCCCTTGCCCATTGTTTGAGGAAAGGCTAGAAGCAGGCTGGTGTGGTGGCATCACACGAGGTGCCACGTAAGAAGCTATCTTGGGAGTGTGACACGCTCTTGCGCCGCTTTAACTTTGTTTGTCTGCAGGATGCTTACTGAAGCTTTGTGCAATGCACGCTCTTCTTGAATGTCTGAACACCACATTTGAAGGAAAGGATTTAAAAACATTGCTGAACGCTAAAGATGGTAAACGATGTCGTGGTAAAGCCAATGAAAACTCAACTTCAAAAACGGGAGGAATTGAAGTAACCGGTTGTTAGACAGTAGTAAAAATGTTGACCTCAGTCACGAGCTTTGAACTGAAGTGATGTTTATTTTTAGCCCCTTTGTATTGGCACGGATTTAGAGAGGAACCTACCAAATCACTGAAGATGCAAAAGCTGGACAAATTAGTGGTAGTACATCAATTTTAGCTTTGGGCCACATATAAAATCACAACATCTCTGACGCAAAAATTGTCGTACTAGTGCAGTGTTCACTCGCCGGGACATATTTTTACAGACCTAAACTTTTCAGACCAGTGACGTCACTCAAGAAAGTCCTGGTAATGTGCTAAAGCAATGCCACTTAAGTGGTGGTCCGTGGACCGTTGGTGGTCCGCGGACCGTTGGTGGTCCGCGGACCATCAGCTGCTGGCATTAGTTCCGGTAGAAATTAATATTATTAAGAAGTATTACTGGTTCCTGGGACAGTGGAAAAAAACTGCCGGTACGCCACATTAGATAGCTTGAGAAACCCTGCACTAGAGCAGCTGTGAAAGCTGGAGCTTATGGACGTTGTTGGATCGAGGCATTTACAGTCTCTGTCTTTCTGCCTCTTTTATGAAAATAGTTTACAAGCATTTCATACGTTCACATCGGGCTCTTTGTTAGCACGAGCTTCAAAACACGTGAAAATGCATGAAAATAAGATCAGAGGACATGATGGAATCAATGATAGCGCGTGTGAAAGCTGAATTTGATTTACAAGCCAGCAACCAAAATGTTCTGAATCAAATTTCGTTTACTATTCGCCTATCTTCGCCTTTAAAAGTATGACGAACAATTTTGCTCACACCAAAAACTGTACTTAGAAACTTATAATTATATAGGAATGAAGGATGTACTACAAATTTTAAATATTTTTTCTTCTTGCCCAAGTCCGTTTCTTTCATGTCGACGTAATTTTTTAAATAATGTAATTTTTAAAACATCATGATTTTAAACATCAATGAAAGAGGTTTTAATCGGCATAAAATCCCAATAATATTCAGTACTTTGATATCGCTGCAAGTACAATATCTCAAAAATTTACCCAAAAGTGTGGGTAAAAACACAGATAATAGGTTCTGGAGACTCCAATGCATCTTGAAGAATGATCGCTCTGATTACAATAAAATAGCAAGTTACTCCTAGCTTGGAAAATTTTTCGAACCCTGCCGGTAAGAAATAATCTTTTCACTCATAAAAAGTTCATATAACAATAAATTTTGAACAGGAGCATCAAAAATTTGCAATTTAAACCGAAACACGTACGACTGGGAAAGATGAAAATCCATACCCATGCCTGGAAAACGAAGTTCCCAAATATGCCAAAGGCAAATCCCCCTCAGCAATTTTTCTCTACACGAATTTGTCATTTTCAGTGTTTTAACTCTGCAATAAAGCTCTTATTAATTATGGCAAACACTATACAGATTTATCAGTTTGGAGATGAATGGAATAAAGAAAAAGTGCATACATTTAGATACAAGTTGGGAAAGAAGTCAATGAAAATTGCGATGAAAAAGCATAGGAAATTAAAACCCATAGACTAGTACATTCATCCAGGTAGTACAATAAGATAGAATCTCAGAAAATATTTAGTGCAAGAAATGATTTAATAGCGAATAAAACTGCATAAGGAGCTTGAAGGGTCATCGATTTGAGTTGATTGACTAACGATGGTTAGAATTGGGCATATGGCAAATAACTCGAAATAGAATCTGGATAGAATCGGTGCTTAATATAGGCATTTAGATCCTGACCGTGGGCTAATGAACTGATCAAGGCCTAAGGTCTATCACCGCTGGTCTTGAGGTTTCAGATGTACTGAAGTAACGTCAATGAGAAGAAGTACCAACGAGCCTCCTGCATATACTGTTAAGGAGGAGTGGGTGCAAAGCTGCATAATCACTAGCCTAAATATGAACTACAACAGCTCGCACTCAGCTCAGAGCAACACATGATCAATAAAAGAGCGCAAGAATACAGTGATGGTAGAGATGGCGTGGTGGACAATAACCACGGAGGTTGAAGATAAAATGAGTGTTATCAGATGCAGCTACAGAGTGGGAGAGCTAAACGGAGTCCATGAAAAATATGATCATAAGCAATTGAGGGTTAAATAGCATTAAAGGCATATTTAAAGGAAAAAATAGAGTGACTCTAATGAAAGGACAAAATAGTGTAAGGCACGTATAAATATTCAAAAAAGTTTCAAGAACATGTGAACTGTTACGATCGAGTACAATATTTAACCTTTGAAGACAGCACACGAGAGAAAACAGTTATAGGACATGAGAGATAGTTACGTAGGGAGCGCAACATGGTGTGTTGGAGGGGTACACAAGGAGCAGAAAAGGTCAACACATGTAGGAGGTGCAACATAGGGAGCTCTGGGGTACACAAGGAGCAGAAGGGGTCGGGACAAATCTAGGCTAGTTGTGGAACAGGCAGGAGGAACACACCTGCGTGTAGCTTGCCCTGAGGCTCAGCCTCCAGCGTTCAGACTCCCTCTCTCAACGTCTACTAGAAGCCACTGGTCTGATCGAGTCCTCTGATAAAGCGGACGCTCGCGGGAAAACAAAAGCATAATCTGAGACCGACGGTGCAGATTTCGCCCGTCGCGTCACTACTTTATTCCTGCCGCCCCAGGCCTAAAATAAAACTGGATTCTGACCGAGAGCAAGGCATAGCCCCACTCAATTGAGGGTGCACGAATCTACTCAAGCAACTCATGTCAATGTTTGTTTTTTGGGAAATGAAAGTATAAATTCCTATATGAGTTAGCCCTGTCCATATCAGCACTAAATATATCAGTTTGCAAGAAGATCTTATTGAATGAATTAAATATTGCAAGGGAATTTCTGAAAATAAGCTGACACCCATAAATGAGCAATAAATTGCACATCAGGTAACAGTTTTGCACCGCAAAACTTCACCTACTAAACAATGTTAAAAAGTCTTTTGTTGAAATTTTCTAAAGCCATTAATTAAATTTACTCATCAGTACACGGAATTGGACTCATACTGAATATGAAAAGGTTTTAACCCAACTTCTCTATGAATTTGGCTGCGGAAACAATACTCAATAAGTAATCTTGCTTATGAGAGTCCTAAAAGTTAATCCTACGTTAAACAACTGCGCGCCACTGGACGACCTTCCTTCTTCAGAACATAAAGCCTGAGGGAGGTGCGTGCAACTTCAGGTGGTGTATGGTTCTCTTGTGAACAGGTGCTTTGCAGCAACAACAACAGCAACGACAGCAACAGCAACGACAGCAACGACAACAAAAACAACAGCAGATCACGGATCAGTTCAGCTATAAAGGAGAAATAAATCACTCAGCGCAAGGCTCGGATTTCAATATAATTGATACTCAACTTTTGTTAAAAGGTAGGCTTCAATTAACAACAGACAGCAATTTAAGCCATAGTGTTCCATTTCCTAGAAAATTATAGGTGTTATATTTCTTCCACATAAACGAAGTAAAAAATACACTGGAAACAAGACATGCATGCAGTCTCTTACGAACATGTCGTAAGCCATACAACATAATCCTGCTGGTGAGCAACAATGCAACGAATAACCACAACGCAAAAAGCACTCAAACTTGTTCTCATAAAGCACATTTGACGAGGATTTCCCTCTCAAAACGAATGTGAAATCCCAGTAAAGTGAGTATGCGGTGACACCATCACAATTCTGCGAACAATGCAAGAAATGAAGCCATCTAGCATACCATCACGTTCATGTACGACCGCTCATTGCGAGTGTTACTCACACATAAGCAACACCATTAATTGTAGGTAATTTTTCATGTAGTACTTGAGTTTCCGATAATTTTCAAACTTAAATAGTATTTCTAGCTTCCGTTAGACCACTTAATTAGATTTTGGTCCATGGACTGTTTATTAAATTACTGCCCAGCGCGTATCGGCACCTGATGCTTCAATCACTTGTAGTGCGAAGGACTGAACATGATCAAAAGACGGGACTGAAAACGTGTGCCACGTGGTCCTCCAGTAATCAAACGAGTGCTTGAGAACATGTCTTCATCTCAGTTGTTTGCTTTAGTTAATAATTTTTACAGGGAACCTACAGCACGGCTGTGATAAGGCGTCTTCTCTTAAAGTGGTCATTACTTGGGGTAGGTACAATAACTATTATTCACTACAACTTTCAAACATTTAATACAGAGGGTAGTATCGCTTGGAGCCTCAACAACGAGTTCACATAGTTTAATTGAAATACTTTATTGATGTTGATACATTAACATGTGCATCAATACATAGAGAAAATTAACTCTACATAGTGTATTATATATTTATGAAAGGCATTTTGAAAATTTTCGTACATAAAAAGAAATTCTAAAATACCTGTGTAAATGACAACATTCAGTAGCTATTTACTGGTTTTAATTGTAAACATTTTAAGCGCAAGTTTTGGGTTACTTGTGATTTGCTGAACATCACAAGAAACTACAAACATTCAATGTGAAAATCTCACAGCTTTCTATTCCACTTGAAAAGGAGAACAGACAAGTGTAATAAAAAAGCCTATCCTTACAACCCCTCTTGTACTCACTGCAGCAAAACATACATCTTCAGCAGTGGGACTAGGTTAACTTTATCGCGATAAAAAATCATCAACTTTTCTCAATAAAATTTTCGACAAATGTTTTGAATACAGAGCTGACCTTTGAAAGCAGGTATGTCTACTCAAAGAGCGTGTAAACCCACTTCTGAAAGTAAAATTCAGGAAAATTTCCAAGCCCCATTAAAGCAGGAGAACGTGTCTCTAATAATGCGGGGAAATCAATGGGTATAAATGATGGGGAGACGGTGGAGGTAGCGAGTGTCCAGAAGCGTGTCGGCCACAGGAAGGACAGGCCTGCTAATGACGTTAAGTCAACACAAGCCGCAGTGTAGGCATTCCTGGCCAGTCTGCCCTTCCTTCTAGTGCCTGAGGTGCTGTGTAGACAGGATATGGGACCAGCCTCACCACACCTCTGCAACCCAGCCTCACCCCACCACACCTCTGCAATCACCAGCCTCACCACACCTCTGCAACCCAG
>VCRD01008923.1:4559-16173 GCA_006783055.1 Trinorchestia longiramus
CCTGCTTCACCCTCCTTGACAGGGGGAGAAGCAGGCAGTTTCAGGTCCACGTCGGGGAAATCGTCGAAGTTACTCGTGTCGTCGATGGACTTGACTTGCACAGGGATGGCAGCAGGCCGCTCCCTCATGTGCTCCCAGTCCACTCCCTGCATAATAAAGGCATCACTCATGCCGTCCACTTCTGCATAATAAAGGCATCATTCATGCCGTCCACTTCTGCATAATAAAAGCATCATTCATGCCGTCCACTTCTGCATAATAAAGGCATCATTCATGCCATTCACTCCCTGCATGATGAAGGCATCATTCATGCAGCCGTTCGGGCGGCGGTCTCTTCCCTCCCCCGCACGCATATACAGAACAGTCAACAGTAAAGGACAATTTTTAGTTCATCTATTCAAAACAAAAATCTCTAATGTCAAAAAAGTAGAGGAAAGCGAATTTTCCAAAAACACCACTGTAACTCCTGATACAAAACCCACCTGACCAAAGGACTTGGCACACCTAGAAGAAAGACACGTAAGAATAAAGGAATATTTACCTGGAAGAAAGGCATATTTTTGATGTCCTCCAGACCATGCTGAGAACCAGCTCTGTGCTCAGCCTCGCAACACAGCCTCACGATGGTGTCCCGCGCCTGCTCACTGATGGGCACCTCCGCCGGAAACACGAGCGTTTTCTGCCAACTCATGACTTTCCGGTACGTCTCCTGTGGATTCTCGCTGCAGAAGGGCGGGTAGCCTACAGCAGCGGGATAATACAATCAGTAGGAGCCTTTAACTATGCCGGGAGTGAGCTCTAAAACTGTTATCCGTAGGAGCAGCATCTAACTCTGCCATCAAAGGGGATGAGGGGGAGCTCTGCTGTGCTGAGGTTCACTTGTGACAGTAAACCAGTAACATTCACCCACCAATGCATAAAAGTCGCTCCGCACATTTCTATCAACGGCAGTGCGATTCGCAGTCATACCCTCTAACTCACATCAAGACTTCCTCACATGTTGCTAGCACACAATTATACACTCATACCAAGGCTGCTAAAGCTAATGCCTTCAAGGCAAATGGAAAAGATATCTGGAAAGTTATACCCGTGTCCATAAAAGCTGCAGAAGTGAATTAAAAAACCAGAAAGTCAAAACGTCAGTCTAAGAATAATTTTATTTTACTTTTTAGCTAATCTGAGTAAACAGCTCAACACAGAAGTCTAGCCACAAGACTATGAGGTGGCTTCACACACCTGACTGACAGCTTTCAATGCAGGCATCGGCAGCAACAGAAGAGGAAAATACTTCCACCAACACAGCTCAGTTTTATTCTCAATGACTGATGCAGGTGGTCAGCAGCTGAGGTCTAACTTTCATGGAAATCAAAGTAATTTCAAGTAGTGGAGTGAATTCGCTAAAATGAACTTCAAATTCAACTACCCAGTGAAAAAGTTTCGGATATTAATATCCCAAAAAATTTCAAAAGCTATAGAACCTCTATAAATTGATCTGACCCGCGGTCTTCGACACTGCAGATTTGCTGTACAACAAATAGATAGTGCATTTTACATCAACAAATTAACACAGCCCATACCTATAGGCATCTCGTACATGATGATGCTTTGCCTCACATCACTAACTTATTGTATTCTAAATAATTAGGGTATTCTAAATCAGTAAATTTACGCAACGCTTACCTATGAGCATCTCATACATGATGACGCCCAAACTCCACCAATCACAGCACGATGAGTAGCCTGTCTGCATGAAGACTTCTGGAGCGATGTAGTCTGGGGTGCCCACAGTCGAGTAGGCAAGCGCTCTCCTGTTCTTTTTCCAGCTCTCCGCTCGGCGCTTTGAGTCCATCGGGTTTGTGGCAGGTACATTTGAGTAGGTGGCTGAGGGACGGATGCTTATTTGTAGTGTACTCATGAAAAGCACACTAACCACGCATTGGAGCATCAGAGCAAAATAATGTACTCAACATAAACACATGACGGGTAATAACCAATGAACTTTGACAATATAGCGTTTCACTGCACTTCTAATTAGAACTAAATACGACAGCATAGAGCACACTTAAAATATAGAATTACACTGTAAGCATATGTACAATCATAAATTATTCACTTCAAATGAATCGGAACATTCTGTGACGAAAGAATTAGTGGCGTAAATTGGTTGTGGGACGGTAGCTCATCAATAGAATGGGCAGTATGACTCACTGAAATCAGAAGCCTTGGCCTGGCTGAGATCTTTGTAGAATTCCGTCCTGTGAGATTTTTTGAGGCCCGTGCAGAGGCCGAAGTCTGATAGCTTGATATGCCCTCTAGCATCCAGCAGTAAATTATCAGGCTTTATGTCTCTGAAAAGCAAACGCAAATCTTGACAAAGGTCACCAAATACAGCACAAATAGGGTCAGCAGACAAAAAAACCTTCACGTTCAACAGCTTTAGTACAATTATAATTAACCCCTAAGTATTTATTAAATAAAATAGAAAATACTCTATTCTATTCTTACGTTGTTACCCAAGTCACATATACATTACACAATATACACACACACANCACACACACACACACACACCGCAATCATGCACAGGCCCCAGGTGTTAATAAGAATATAGAATCAGTAAGTTATAATACTAATGGGTTTCTTAATTGATATTTGTCGCAACAATTTTTGAATGTGTTTACAATGCAAACAAACGATATTTTCGGACATCTGGTTCCAGGTTCCGTCATATTTAAATGGAAAGAAGTTAAGAGCCTAGGATGTCTAGAAGTTTCTTATCATTAGTTTTTGGCCATTATTTCTGGTTCGCTCGTTCTATAGTTTCTGCCAAAAACTCCTCCCATAGTAACATCATTTAAGCTGGTGAGATATTTATAGATCTCAAATTGTCCTGGCAGTCTTCTTTGTTCTAGGGAGATGAATTCAAGCTGCTGAAAACACCTTCTGTCGATGAGATAGTGAAGTTCAGAAATAATTTTCGTTGATTTACACTGAATTCTATCCATATAGTTATGTCGGGCAGTTGCAACGCAGTTTCAAGTTCATCTCAGTCCAGATGGGTTAGTAGTTAGAATATGAAAGAAGTATTACTCTGCAATAAACAGCCCAGCATTTTGGTGCCCCAAAGAAAATTTCCTCCCTATCAATCAGAAAGGTGTTCAAAATTATTTTTCAAAAGCCTCAAATTATAAAAACATAATAGCAAAAGAGCTTAAAACAGTAGGAACAATTGTTTATCATCCGACAAACAACATATAGCCAGCTCAATTTTTTTATTTACTTTTTGCAAATTTGAATAAAACTGGAGTGCCAGGAGGATCTTTGGTCCAGGCCGACGCTTTAATTTGCCGTAAGCAACCGTTCATGTTCATGTTAAATTTATGGTCATTCCAACGTCGTGAACGCTTTTAAATTTTCCACTGTTCCTCATTTAAACGATCAGTTTTGTTCAAGGCTTTCTTTTTATGTCTCCCTTTTTTAATATTCTTTTTTGTTTCGTCAGTCGCAAGACCGCTAGTCATTATAAACCTCTAATAAGTTCTAATTTAATCTTAAAAGATTTCTAAAAAAAACAAAGGCGTCACCAAGATCTTCGCGAACGTATTGTGGAGCTCCATAATGAAGGTTTGGGATATCGAAAGATAAGTGCATAACTGTGTGTTCCTATAGCCTCGGTTGGAACCATAATATGTAAGTGGAAATTCCGGAATACGACTCTCAGCCAGCCTCGAACTGGCCGTCCTCGGAAGATTAACGACCGTGCTATTCGAAAATTGGTCCGAACAGTAGTGCAGAGGCCTCAAACTACTCGTGAAGAATTGAAGGATGATCTCAAGGCATCTGGAATCGAAGCCAACAAACACACGATCAGCAGGGCACTACGCTGTGAAGGTCTTCGCTCCCGCACCCCTCATAGGACACCTCTTCTCCAAAACGTCACGTCAAGACCAGGCTGAAGTATGCCAAAGACCATTTGAACCAGCCAGCAGCGTTTTGGAACTCAGTACTGTGGTCAGATGAAACCAAAATCGAACTATTTGGAAGAAACAACACAAACGATGTTTGGAGGCAACAAACGAAGAGTACAAACCCAAGTGCACCACACCCACTGTTAAGTTTGGAGGTGGCTCAGTCATGGTGTGATGTTTCAGCTAATTAGGAGTAGGTAAACTTCACATCATTGAAGGAACCATGAATGGCAGGAAATATAGGAACAGCAACTCCTACCTTCAGCTCCTTTGTTGAAATTAAAACGTGGATGGAAATTCCAACTAGACAACGATCCAAAGCATACTGTAAACGAAACCAAGGAATGGTTGAAGATGAAGAAGGTAAATATTTTAGAATGGCCAAGTCAATCCCCGGACATGAATCCGATCGAAAACTTGAAGGGAATTGAAATTGAAGATTCAGAAGAGAGGTCCCAATAACATCACTGAATTCAAAGAAATTGCATTGAAGAATGGAATAAGATTACGCCTGAAACTCGTAAAAGGCTGGTAGTGAACTACTATAAACGTCTCGAAGCCATAATTAATAATATGGGCTATGCAACGAAGTATTAATGTATGTACATCTTGAAATGCGTTGTAAACTTTTGTTCACTTATTTATTATACATGTTCCTATATATTTTTTCCTATTAAATATTTGTGAGTTTTAGATATATTACTAAAATTTTCATACTATTGTTTATATATACTCAAATTTTCTTAACTGTACGTGGTCTATAAATGTGCAATATGGCGGTTTAATCAACGTGTTGTATTATTTTGCTCCCCACGGTATATATCACTTCCTCAAAAATCTCCATAATCCTCTGAAATTTCCCAATTCTAATTTCTTCAGTTATGTTCGGAACATGATTTTCGAACACTGCATTTCTTACACATTTATTTTCAATAGCTCTGCCACTGTAAATGCCAAAGTTTCAACCTCACTTCTTTTGTGCACTACATTTTCAACACACTTTTCAAAGCTTCAGTAAAATAAGTTTTGAAATTGAAACATCAATCTCTTTTGACGCTAGCGTTTATAAAGTCAGGCATATGCACACAGTTTTAAAGCACAGAGCCCCAGCAGGAGCACAGAGCCCCAGCAGGAACGCAGAGCCCCAGCAGGAGCGCAGAGCCCCAGCAGGAGCACAGAGCCCCAGCAGGAGCACAGAGCCCCAACACGTACCCCCTGACATGCGCTTCACAGTACCTGTGAATGAAGCCCAGCTTGTGTATGGAGTCGATGGCGAGCGCCGTCTCGCCGATGTAGAATTGCGTACAGTCCTCCGACAGAGTATCTTTCTTCATGAGCAGCGTCATCATGTCCCCTGAAACAAGCGTCATCTTTGGAGTCTGGTCCGTCACAATACTAGCAAGTCTGTACAACTTCGTCTGTCGCTAAATTCGTGTACTCGAACAGCATGTACTGAATTTTCATTCAAGTCAAGGTAGCTCATTTCAGAAACAGTTCACCATGGAAAGTGTCCAATACCTCGGCATTGGCTTCCAGCAAACATAATGTCCGATCACTGTACGAAAGAACATCGTGCGGGACCAGTAGTTGAGTATCTAACAGAATCGACAGTCAACTCTGATAGGAATGTCTTTGAGTTCAAAACCTCACGTATGCAGCCATCAAGAGAACAAAAATAGTGCAAAGCGTCATGACTTGTCATGCTTGGTATAAGTGTTCGATAGTTGCTGGCTTGTAGGAAACACGTGACTTCAGGAATGATGAACAAAATTCTGTCCAACTTCGTCCGTTGTAGGACGAAATGAACGTCAGAAACACGAGTCAGATCTTTGCTGGTCAAGCCTGGATTAGCTGTCAGTTTCTATAGAATTTCACAATAATTTAAACAAAGTAATGAACATTGATTGCAGAAATGCCAGAAAAAGCCACAGCAGAGACACGTACAACAAACATAACGCATTTGACAGTATAATGTAACTAGCGGCTCCGACATTATGGCCACAGTGAGAGCACTATTGTTCACACGTGGTGAGTTACCTTCTCAAACACTGAAAATTGCGCGTGCACCTGACTCCATGCAGCAACTCCATCATGAAGTAGAAGTTAATGAAGTTTGGGTACTTACCTCCAGGCAGGAACTCCATCACGAGGTACAGGTTTATGGGGTCCTGGAAACTGTAGAACATCTTTACGACCCACTGGTGGTCAGCCTCAACGAGGATGTCTCTCTCTGCGCGGACGTGTGCTACCTGCTCCCTCTCCAACATGTCAGCCTTGCGCAGTATCTTCATGGCATACACGTGGCCTGTGTCCTTCTTCTGGACCAGTCGTACCTGCAAGCAGCAGTCCCATCCTGTTATCTCCACCAGTAGACTCACAACAAGCCTGTGCAACTTGCAATGTCACTTGATACTGAACTCCTAAGTAGTTACCAAATATTTGAATTATCGTCTGAAAGTGTTGCTGTTTGCTAGTAAGATCACAAACATGGCCTATGTCGTTTTGAACACTGCATTGTTCCCTAGGTTGTATTGGCTAACTTTTATTGTCATTTCGCACCATTATTTTTCATCAATGTAGCATACTACTCATTATTCATCTATTTTCCTTCATCTCATAGATTTGCTAATAAATTGCAAATCAATGGCTAATTGAGAAATGCTATAGGCACTAGGCACACTTTAGGATAATCTCAACAACCATACAACATAACTCAGGCAAGCTATCTTATAACACAGAGAAAAGCACACCTTTCAAATCTTCCATCCCCACCCTGCTATCCTACAACTCTAAAGAGCACAACTCACCTCACCAAAGGCACCACGCCCAATAACTTTGAGAGCCTCAAAATCCTCAACACCCAGTCGTGACCTCTTCAGGCGCAGGAACTCTGTCTCCTTCTGGGCGTGCTGCTGCCGCTTCTCCATCTTCTGGTCCTCGCTTAGCCCCTCTTCTTTCATGCTCTCCTCCAGTTTGTCGTGCCTGCAGAAGTTCAGAGTAAACAATAACCCAATACCTGTTTACAAAAGGAGTTCCACAAAAGATGCATTTCAATTTTTTGCTTCCAAAGTTCTTATTGAATTGCAATACAAGCATTAGGTCAGTGCACACCTGCACTATATACCATGTAGTCAGTCACCTATATGGTACACAAACACATAATAACCACTTACAATTTATGTGAGACACTAGCTAGAGATTAAGAAAGCACTGCTTCCTCTTGAAATGTGTAAGCATTTAGGCTACAAGCACCATGCCTACAAATATACAATGAAGTAGATACAGATGAAGTAATTTTCTTCTAGTGCTTGTATAATTGAAGAGACAAACACCTCTGTTTCCTCTCAAGGTGCTGGGCAATGAGGTTGCTGTAGTAGTTCTCAAGGGTGACCTTTGCCTTGGTGGCCTTGTCGAGCGTGTGGCCGCTGAAGCGCACCTGACTCTCGGCAGCAGTAGCCGCCATGCTGGTTGCGGCCACGCCTGCAACACAGCCACATGCCATGTAGGGCACCTCAAATGTCAAGCATGGGTGCTGAACTACACCACATAACACCAGTACACAACATGGACCGCATAACATCAGTACACAACATGGACTACATAACATCAGTATACAACATGGACCACATAACATCAGTATACAACATGGACCACATAACATCAGTACATAATATATCACTCTTTGTACAACCATAAGAAAGCAAAAAAAATTCATGTAATTGAGAAAAAACACTTCATGTGGGCAAGTTATGTTTAGTCATTTTGAATACAACTTGTATTGGCCTTACAAAGAGCTGTAAAAGCTAACCTAACCAGAATGACATTCTGAAATCATGAAATTTTAACAAGAGATCAAAATGTCCTCTAACTGTAGATATTTGAAATGTCAGAGCATACTCATTATTAAACCTAGAACAAAATTTTTCCCTGCTTTTTGCTCAAAATAAGCCAAGGAATTTTTCTAAACACATGATCTTAGTACAGTAGAATTCCTTTAAACTAGCACAAGCTGGCCAAGGTTTATATATTTATTCATTATGTTTTTTCTTCTTTAGCTGCTTTAAGCAACTGATATTATTTTCCTTTTATGTCTAGCATGTCTATGAATTGTCTGTGGTTACTTGGGTGATATTAACAGGCAAATGCAAAGTCCCACGGTGCCAGTTAAAAAGATCTACTGTAATTCATTTCAAAAAAGAAATATAAGAGTTAACCTTTACCTTCAAATTTTGAGTCCTTACCTGACAAACAGAAATCAAACAAAAAATGAATATAGACAACTTGATGCAGATGTAGGGCATATTGAATTAAATGAGTTAATTTCCAAATCTTACATATTTAATTACTATCTTTTATCTGTAGCATTTGCATTCATTTATTTACTAATATAGGCTCTAAAACTAATAATTATTGAACACTCTGTACATCAGCCACTGCAACTCTATACAATGAAATAGCAGATTATGGGTATAATTCGTTCAAGATGGCAGTCCAGCAACCATAACGTGCATTATCCTAACTAATTTTCAAGTAACACTTTATGGGGTTAGTAATTATACATTCTGACAACCCAATTTTAATATACATGCCAAGCAAAAATTATGCAGAACATTATTAAAGTAAAAAAATAAAATGAACTAACTAAAATGAATGCATACATATCAGCTGCATCAACATCTAAACCTATGAACTTGCCCACCAGACTTGCAATACCCTCCATAATTGAGATAGACTCAGCATCAAAGCCTTGTTCATCTCTAAAAGAACATGTCGTCACAGTTTCCTCTTGGAAGTGTTTAGGGTCCCGTAAATGACTTCCTCCCATGCTTTATTCAAGAGAAATACAGAGTAGAGCATAGTAAAGTGTTTCTTCAGGCACTTCCTGATACTCAGCAATACATGATCAAGCCATAATAAAGGCCCCAACAGGCCCTAAACTTCACATCAAGTCCTCAAGATCATGTCTTTCTGATAGCCAGCCTTGATACTTACTTCAAAACACTTATGAAGTAGGAATTTAGTGTAAAATTTCTTTCATTTTGAAAATCTTCTAGCTCATGGATTGCATCATAGGACTTGTCATGGGAGGTGATTTCACAGAAACCAATATCCAGGCAAATATTCTGTCTCTGGCAATTCATAGCTAGAAAAATATCCAGTATTACCAATTCCATGATCCAGGGTTCTACATTATTAAAATATTTAAACATCAGATCATCAATTTTTATATGTTTATATATGTATAAAAACATAAAATATGTATAAATATATAAAACAAATGTTTTATATGTTTTTATGTTTATGAATCTAAACTTATATAAATACACATGGATCAAACATGTTAGTGCACTGCACTTATACTATAAATTTAAAACTTTTAATGTACATCTTAAGAGTTTCCCTATTTATAAAATCATAAAGCATATATGTTTATGTCAATTCATGAGCTTCTAACACATATACATTTAAAATTTCTAATTTAATATCACTTTCAAAAACTAGATATCTTAAACTTGATGTTTCACTCTTCATTGCTGATAACATCATGAACATATCTCTTCCATCATAAACACATTATTTACACTTGAATCAACATGTAATATATAATTTGGATATTACATTTCAATAAATTACAACATTACTACAAAGTTCTGTGATTTATACTATTTTATGAACAAGGAGCAACAATGTTTTAAATTTCCTTCAAAAATATGTACTGCTTTAATTTTATATTGCACTTCTTCTCTACAAATTCTTGAAAACAATAATAATTTACATTATTTTGATATAAAAATAATAAAGGTTTATACTACTTTTATGTAAAAATAATATTGGTCTACATTACTTTCATATTAGAAAAATAAAAGAATTATTCTATACATATTTAAGAAAGATTTGGTTGATATTCTAAAACATAAAAAAAGAAGTTTATATGACATTCATGTTCAACAAATAAGTTTGTTCACACTATTGTGTATACAAAAACTGTCACATTCATTTTATTTAGTTTTGATAATGTTTACATATTGAGTTTGCTATCACATCTTTTATTAGCATTATTCTTCCTCTATATTTTCCATAATTTTGCTTAATGAAAGAAGTTTGTGCAATCACATGTTTTTTTCACAATTCACAGATTCTAACACTGAAGTTTTTGAAAATCCAATAGTTTTTATATAATAAAATAACTTTATTAGAAATAAATTTGTTTTCCTATTACAAATAAACAAGCTTTACTTGAGAAAATGTTGGTTCATTGCCACTTCAACTTCATGCTCAAATCAGTTAATTCACAATAATTTTTTACAATAAACTTAACATACCAATATTTTATATTACATTTTAAATTCAACATGTTGTTTCATATTAATTTTTTATGTTGTAATGTAAAATGGTCTACACTTACGAATCAAATTTAGTATATAAAGATAATCTCTCTGAGCACCTTTACCATTACTTACAAATACATAGTTGCTGCAAAATTAATAAAAATATTTAACGATTTATAGTTATAATTAAAAATATTTCCATAATTTAAAGTATATTACAATCAATACTAACCGAGGGTTTCTGCGTGGGAAGATATTTTGAGAACTACTAGTGATAGCCCTAAGAAAATGATCAGCACGACATCACTCACACAAGATCAACACTCAGCGACTGTCACTGTTCGGCTGCCATTAATTTCGAGCATTTATAGGTAAACAACAGAGTTCGCTGAAAAAATTACCCCAAAAATAAAAAGGTCAAAATAGGACTTTAAAATAATGGAGATGGTATTAAAAATACCATATAAAGAATCTATGAGCTGTCATCGAGCACATTTGCGATCCTAAATTTGAATAAAATGTCATCAAGTATATTTAAAATTGTTTTCGGAATCCCATAAAAAAAATTTTTTTGGTTAAACGATCAATTTTTTTCGTGAGGGTAGCCAAGATTTTAAAAATAGTTAATACAATATATCGTCAATATTGAAAAAAATTCATAATATGTTGATCATAGGCTCAGTTTATTGTTATAAATTTAAATAGATTTTATTTTCAACGATTTTCACAAACATGTAAATTTGAGTGATTTTCATCTGCATACACGTAGATGTTTGCTCAACGTGTGAGTTGTGGGCTTGATTTTGAGGGCTGAAAAAAATCACAGGGAATGCTCAGCTTTGGTTTTACTATTTCTACCAAAAGGGCTGTGGGTAATTTTTTCTCTCTTAAATCATAGTAGTATGATGATGACCGGATTGGTGATACCCGAAAGAGTCGGGCAGGTTTAATGCACCAGGTTCAATCAGGTAAGGAAACCTTTAATGTAATAGTATGGTATGAGAGGTGCTGGTAGGATTTTTAGCTACCAAAACTTAACAGTAATATTTTTCTCTGGTTTTATTTTTCTTTGCTTGTGTGACCTAAATGAAGGAAATGAGAAAACTGTAGCATGAACGGTACTGTAGCATGAACGGTACCACCCAATGTACCATTCATTAATGTAGCATGAACGGTACCACCCAATGTACCATTCATATTTCTGTAATAGCAATTATCTCATTAAAATATGCTAGCAATTACCTAATTATAAGTTGCATGTATCTAATTTAATACGTATCACGTAATTCATTAATCTCACTAGAGGTTGTCGCAAAA
>VCRD01008927.1:0-16148 GCA_006783055.1 Trinorchestia longiramus
GGCATTTTTAAAAACCAATGATGTTACATTTCTTATGTACCAACTTTATTGGAAATATACGTTTTTGTTTGTTTGTTTGTTGTTGTCGAAGCAGATTCACTTCCTGTTCAATTCTTTGCTTCAGATCGTCGATGTCTCTTGGTGGGGAATTATAAACTTTACTTTTTAAGTGTCTCCATAGGAAAACATCACAGGGAGTCAAATCAGGGGATCTGGGTGGCCACTCAATACGCTGATTTAAGGAGATAATACGATTTCCGAATAGCTCATTCAGTCTTTCTCTAACAGCAATAGTTCTATGAGCAGGAGCACCGTCCTGGATCCACCACGTTCTATTAATTCTATTTCCATGGGTTTCTTGGAGTCTTGGAACTATCATACTATTTATTAGGTTAAGGTATCCCAATCTATTTAAATTGTTGTCGTAAAAAAAAAGACCCAGAAGACATCCGTTTCCACAAAGTCCCATCCAAATTGAAACTTTTTCTCTAGAAATTTCAAAATCGTAGTTAAAGTCAGGAGGATTGTTCTTGGGTGCATATCTGCGAACATTATGGCTATTAACTTTGCAACTTTACCATTTAGATGGAACGCGGCCTCATCTACAATCACAATGTCTTCGATGAATCGATCATTTTTTTGCAGAAACCACTGAGCAAAATTTAGCCGCCGAGGAAGATCATTATCTAGTAGTCTATGTCTCACGTGCATTTTGTAAGGATGCCATTTCAATTCTAACTTTACAATTCTGTTGAATGTGCTTTTACTTTTGCCCAATCCATTCTTTCTTGAAGAAATGTCTGGATTTACTAACAGTGCTTGGTGAACAATTTCGACATTTTCTGGTGCTCGTTCAGTACTCTTGTGGCCTGATCGAACTTTGTTTAGATTTAGGCTGGTTCCTTCAGTTTTGTACTTCCTGACATTTTTCTAGATGGTCACCTTCGATGGAGAATTTCTTTCAGGGAAGCGCTCTTGAAATAATTTTTGAACATGTTGAATACTGTTGCTATCCAAAAATTCACAACTATGAAGATCCTTTGTTCTTTTGTAAGTTGCATCTTGAAGGTTGTCTCATTGAAGGATAAAATTAGTGACATTAAAACTTGACGATATCGTATTTATGGGAAATTTCATACAAAACCGTATCCATGATATAACAAAGAATCCTTGGAAGGAGCAGTCTAACTGTAAAATGTGTATTTTAGATATTGTGCACAAACATGTTTTCAGTGTCTCTTATTAAAAATAATGCTGCAAAAATATGCTTTCAAATTTTCTCATGAAATTTTCATCACAAATAGAGAAATAGTGGACAAATAACATGCAACTTTCCAAATTTTCCTAACTTTAATAGTTTTTGAATTATAATTATTTGAAATTGGGTTAACTTTTTTTGGGACACCCTGTATAGCTCAAACTCGTAAGTAGATCAGATACAAGAATGAAATATAATTCCAGGGGTATATAATAGCAGCACTGTTTCTTAAAGTACATTTGTTGTTAACTGAAACATTATGACATTCAGTAATACTCTTTCGAATACGGTTCATATTACACTGAAGTAGACATATTTTAAATTGAACTTGACTTATTTTAAATTGAATTTGACTTGTTTTGAATTGATGTGAAAATGGTGTAGATACAATGCCTCCGTTATCACTCATCTTTGGAGAAGTATTTTTTGCAGCTTTTTTATGCAATAGGATAAAGAGTAGTGCCCATCATTCCTTGCTACACACATCTGTTTTCTCCGGGCTAGAACAACCCACCGCTGTAAAGAAGGCTGGTGAGCCACGTAAACATCTTAGAAACCACCGATGCCTTCACTATATCACTGGTCAGCTAACAAGCGCAACATTTCTGAAAACTAAAAACCAAATCTCAGTTTCAATGAACACAACGAGTAAGCTTCTCAACTTTTCTGTGTAAACTAGCAACAAAAAATAATAAATTATATTAATGATCTTATTCCTGCTTGATAATTCTGAATGGTGTACTAGTTTTAAAGGCATGTCGATTTCGACACGGCAAATAGAAAGCCTTTGAAATCGACTTATAGGTTCAAGTTCAAGCTCCAATGCATTTGTCATCGATGCAAGACCGTAAAGCTGAGCCTCGTGTATTGTTCAGTTGTCAGCAGGGAGCTCTGAGCAAACCAGGAGACAAGACTTAATTGACGAAGTTTCAAAGCAGAAAGTTTGAGTGCGCAGTTCTGACTACACACCTGGCTAAGCCTTCCAGATCTGACAATACAACGTCGGTATTGAACTTGCGGTCTTTCTATCTTTTACTTATATAATAGACCGTATACATCCATATCTCTATATCTCTTTCTCTATCTGTGTGTATCGGTAACATTAATTTTTATCCATTACTGAAATGAATTACTGAACTGAAATCAGGACGGCTATACATGCCTTGTAAGCATTGTATTGTAGATACCAAAAGCGCCAAATTACTTCAAAGTGCGCCATTTTGTGCTGTTATTAGCTTCCTTCCCCTACACAAGCATGTTATCAGTAGATAAGATACAGAATGGAAGTTCTGTATATGATAGTGAAAAATATTCAGATTCTGATAGTACCACGGGTAAAACTGAAAAATGCATTCCACTATATAGTAACTAATTGACTAAAACAGGAAAATTTACGCTTTATTTACTGAATTTTTTTGATTGATCTACCAGTGCACACGGCCTTTGCGAAGGAGTTTTCACATTGAAGGATCTGTCTTCGGTATCCACAATACAATGCTTACAAAGCAAGTATACCTCGCCGAATTTACTCCAATCTAAATCCTTAAGAGCGCGACAGAGAGACAGACCAAGCCAGCAAACAAGCAAGCAAGCATGTAAGCAAGTAAGCAACAAACTGTGTATTATTATACAAGTAGTTTCAGAATTAAGACAACCAGCTTTGCATAGTAAATAAATCTTCTAATGTAATACTAAGAATGACCGTCGTGTGTTTATATATTTATTTATATATCATTGATTCATTTATACATTTACTTATTTATATGTTTCGTGCCACTTCCCAAAAAATTAGAGCCTTATATACTCGAGTCCGCATCGTGGATACCGAGTTCGGTGGGGTATTGCCCTATGATTCGGGTACATTGTACCCAAATATGACATGAATTGCAGAGTCAATTGCAGCAGGAGAAAACTAAGTGTCTTAGTTTTCACTAAAAATGTTGTCATTAAAGAAATACTCAATTAAAACGTTTATCCTCTGTAAATATAAATAAAACTAAATATATTGCATTGCGTTCTTATATGTAATTTTATTTAATATCTTTCCAACAGTATTTGCCATAATTTTTGATGGCACGAGTATTATCACTGAATCTCTGCCGTCATTTTTGATGGTTGGGTACACTAGTTTAATATAAGCGTTTGGTTATTTAAATCTTATATTATTTTAAAGGTAGTAAAATAATCTTTCTATTTCAAGTGTCTTAATTTTAAATTCATTCTCTATATAATGGCTGTGGATCGAAATATCGTTATCAAGCATGCCGCTTGTGATGCATTTGTAAATAGACTTAAAGCTGTAGTTCGTAATAAGGGTGGTTACATCGAATAAATGCAACACTGTATTGTTTGTTTATTATTCATCTCTGAGTTTCAACCCCTGAAATCAAAATTGCGCTTTTGAATTTTCATAACCCAACCAAAAAGTTCGTTGCTTTGATTCTGAAACACACACTGTATAGTTAAATACACAGTTTGCTGCTTGCTTGCTTGGTCTGTTTCTCTATCACGCTCTTAAGGGTTTAGATAGGAGGAAATTCGGGAGGGTATACATGCATGTATTGTATTGTGGATACCAAAGGCACATTTTTCAATGTATAAATGGCTTCGGAAAGCTCACATACACTGGCAAATCAAGCAAAAAAATTAGTAAAAACACCTGAATTTTCCCGTATGGGTCTACTAGTTTCTATATTTTCATGAAAAATATTTATTTAAAACAAAATAATTCGTCTCAAATCCTTAATACATTCGTCTCTATAATAATTTCAAATAAGTCTAATCTATGCTGTGTAATTTCCACGGGTACGCTCTAGTTACAATGAAATATGCTTACTACCAGCGAGGAGCAATAGCTGTCGTGGATGTACAATACCGTCCTTTTATACGCCACAATTGATGCGACATCCTCTACGTCCTCTTTTTTCTACAAGTATGTCATTTCTACAGCTAAGCCAAAGGCCCTATAATTCTAGATGTGAAGGTGCCTGGTTTAATTATTGAGAGCTGTGAGTGGGTTCTCCGTTGCGAGCCTTGAATCTGTTTTTTTTAGTATGAAAAGACAAAAGGAATTTAAACTTTAAGATGTGTAAGCACTTATGGGAAATAGTACGGTACGTTTTTAAGGTATTCAGTAAAAAGTGTGAGTGCTTGCGTTTGCCGTTAGCAGTACTGTAAATAAAAAAAGAAGACTTCTTGTATATCTTCAGTATTATGTGTATCTAAAGAAGAAGATTAGTTATTAAAACGTACTCTGGTTAATCTAAAAAAGTGCACTACCGAAGCTAACTCTTTAAATGAGATCAAGAGTTTGTAACCGAAGGTAATGTGATTTTTCAAGCACTTTTTCGTTTCTGACTCCCACTTCACAAAGGAAAAATACATTTGTATCTATAGACCTGTTATTGCATGAATAAATCAGTTCAAAAATTTGTTTCTAGATTTCTTCCTGAAATTCAAAATTTCGAATTTCATAACCGTGATCGATTGTCAGGAATCCGTAAAATTCGGACATAAGCAGCATTTTCTTCAGCATAAAATTTTCCCGCTTTCGATTGAATGTTATCCAGATTTAGCACTCACGGCTCAATATTCGGAGAGATACTCGTATATTCTTCGACCAAAGGCTTACTACGGTCGGCAAGGCCACGTCTGCGCTTTGTCCACAATGCGGATTGTATGGACACTCACAGATCACACGTCCAAATACGCCACAGCCGTGCCATCTAATCAAGATATTGCGACCGAGAACAAGTATTTGCACAGATGAAGCGTCAGTGCAATCAAATCTTGGAGGCGATTACACCACGAGACAAATCATCAATGCTCAGAACTGACTAACAACTAGGTGGAAAATGCGTGCGTATCGAAATTGGAGTGACGTGAAGCGTGTTCAAAGAGTCTGCAAAAATAATGCCTGACAGATTTTGCATCCACCAGGCACAAAAGCAGCTTTTCTTAACCGTTTAAAGGGGTCACAGGCTTCCGACAGGGGGAGGCACGACCAGATGCTAATTCTACGAATAGTTAACCTATTGATGGCAGGGGGTCACGAATGTTAAGCGACTCGGTGTATGGTGCTCATGAGCCATCAAAGGCTGAGAAACACCGCACAAGAGACTAGTCATATATCTACAGTCACTCATTGACTTGAAATTATGAAAGTTATTTCGATAATCGAATAGAGCAGGGATAATTTCTAGAAAGAATCTAATCACCTGGAGAGATTCTATTTCCACATATTATTCATCAACTCATCTACTGCACAAGAGACTTTCTTCAAATAATGAATACCTTTATTTATACACAGCTTTGGAGTGAGCGCTCATTCCGACTAAGAATTATACCATACAACAAAAATGCTTCAGTAAAATGACCTTGCATGGATACGAAATCTCTTTCATCTCGCTCTGTAACTGTTGCTCGAGTTAGAATCCGGGATGAGGCATCTGCCTCCTACTTCTCAGGTTCCACTTCCCTTGGGAGCCCTCGACGCAAATCTTTCCCTGACGAGCTGCCCTCCGTTGTCAAGACCTCATCCCTCGTGGCAGGAGGAACAGATGACCTTGAAGCGAGTTAGAGGAACTAATTCAGTAACACAAAAGACTTTGTTGCTATTGAAGCTCGCAAAACTTTGAACATATGTGACCTTAGTCAAAGAACTCATTCTCATTTGGATTCTTCGAACAATGGTCATTATTTCTTTGTGATGTGAAGTTGAATGTTTTATGCAGTGCACTAAGCGAGACAATTTCTATTAAAAAGGCTTGATATATTTTCTCGAACCAGAAATTTTCTCAGCATTTAGTTTCATTGGCATGTATTTCGATGCATACAAAATGTTCTCTATAAAATCAAATAAAGTTTTTTCATAAAGCCAAATTACATGTGAGAAATTATGATATAATTATCAAGACAGCAATAATATTGTACGTTCTACGGCAAAAACTGCAGAAAAATTTCTGTGGATGCAATAAAACAAGTGCATGAATAATGTTAAACGACTTCGAAAGAATTCATTCTTTCTCATCATTGGATTCCTGTGGCATTTTTTTTCAATTCGCCTGTTACAAAGAACTTAACTTGGAGGTTGAAAGTTCTCGTGATTAAGGCAACTTTACGACCTTTGCAAGANATATGAGCTGGGACGAGGTATATGAGATAGGAGACAAGGTATATGAGCTGGGACGATGTAAATAAGATGGGACGAGGTATATGAGCTGGGACGAGGTATATGAGATAGGAGACAAGGTAAGATCGAAATAAGGAGTTCACGAGAGAGTTGTGTCTGAGTCGTCCATTACGTGCATCCATCGAGAATTCAGCAATGATTAAGATTAGCAACATTGACAACGTTTCATTGTTTAATTTTATACATTTATTCACGCTCAGGGCTGATGCAATGTTAAATACTGTAAATCATACACTCTACGGCAATAAACCTAGCACCAGCAGCGTCGAATTCAAATAATTCTTTGTCACTTCACTGAAAAATCCAAATGAAGCAAATGAGGTGGCTTTCTTGATATTTATTCAAATAGATATTGAGGAAGACGAGATTATCATTTTCATTTGCCCAGTCAAAATTATATAACCATGTTTTGCTATAATATATAAAAAAATGTGAATTTGGCCTTTTTTGGCCTTTTTTTGTTCAAATTTGACCATAAAGAGCATTCAGCATCTGGCAATCTTGCGGTTGGATTTTAGTGCAGACTTCAGATCAGAGGTGCCAGAAATGTTACGTTCGTACTAAATGTGGTACTTTTTCTACAAATCTTTATTTACTTTTGTTACGACTTAAACAGAAGTGGTTACTTCTACAACATTCAAAATTAGTTTACGTATTAATTGATATTTGGGTCAATGGAATTTCAGAGAATCGTTTCAAACGCATATATGTACAGAGTATGTACTCGAAACACATTTTGTTCTGCTGCATTTCACCAGTTCAAGAGTAGCTTAGGCAGCGGCAAGTAATAGCATAAACTTGATTAGTTTTAGACGATTCCAGGAAAATTACGATCTGTCAAAGAGCTTGAGTACTTATGGATAAAGATCTTAAACTTTTATGTACCGTTAATGAAGGAAATTTTCGTCAAGTTTTTTGCCAAATGAGACATTTCAGGCAATTGATCCAGATAACGTTAAAATATGGAAAACACTCATGATCATTCCCCTTCACTGAAAATTTCCTGAAAATATAATACAAACAAAGAAAACCAGAAGAGGGGAACTCACTTTAGAAGACCCATAAAAAAGAATCAATGAAATTTTGAATTGTTTGAAAGAAACAGGCGGTGATGGTCTTCGTTACAATGACTGTTCAAACTAATGCAGAGCCTTCTCCCATTGCCTCATTTTTGTGCATGTTTTAAACATCATTTTCTCCGCTAGATATTATAGAAAAAAAAACAGACTGCAGTGGAAATATATTACCTGTCTTGTATTACCCTCTTTTGTATTCGAAATTTGAATTTGCTGACACTTGAAGGGTGGAAAGCACTAGTGGACTACTTGCATTTTTTCCCACAGGAGAAAATGCAAGTTGTCCACTAGTGCTGTCCACCCTTCATATAGTAAACTACTGGATCGTAATCGCCTCTGTCTGCGCTGTGTTAGCGACAGCACGGGAGTGGACTACTTGTATTTTTTCCCGTGGAAAATATATTATATTTACCATGGGAAAAAATGCAAGTAGTCCACTAGTGCTTTCCACCCTTCACTTACAGTACATACTGGGAGCCCTCCCAGCAATTAAGTTCTTAACAAAAGAGAATTTTTACGTCAACACTGAAAAAGAAACTACTTTTTGAATGGTTAACAAAAATGTTTGTTCCTCTACCTTTATATGCAAAGAAAATGAACTTAGTAACAGAACATGATTTTTGTACGTGTTAAAATATAGTGAAATAATGCAAAATAGTGCATATGCTTGATTAATGTTCTGTTAATATTATATTATGTAAGTTCTAATGCAATTTTTTTTACAATTGGCATGATACAGAAGTAATATGTTCAACAGTCGCATAATATGAGTTAGAAACACGTTGGAAAACGCATAAAAAGGTATTATTATGAAAAATAGTGCAATTATTTGGGAACTCAGAAAATTTGTTACGGTTTTCTCGAATTTGTTACGTTTTGAGATCGGACGTTTGTACCATTCACGAAAACCTTCTGGCAACCGTGGGTTTCAGTCCTCAGACGACAATGGTGAGGTTAGGTTAAAGTAGTTAGCTTTCCCACTTCTAGGCCTACCGAGGTGAAGTGGCGATGGTCTGGAGACAAATATTGCGATAATGTTATGGGCATTATGACGAATTACTATGCATATTTAGAACAATGCTTAAGCTGTTTTGTAGTATCCAAACTTTATTATTTTCTGAGAATCGTAGACGCTTTCTGGTTAGAAAATTTTATTTCTGCATTGTTCTATTGAACATAAAATGCATTCGAAATTTAGACTATTTTCTAACTTTTTCCTACTCATTTGAGTGTCCAGAATTTCGCTGAAATTCTACAACATTCTTTGCTGGATCCTGGTATAGTTTTCATACTCAAATATTAACTTTATTCATCGCATTTCAGACTAGAGATGCTCGGTCATCATTAGTAGCAGTTGCTCAGGCAAAAAACATTTTCCAAATGTATCTTTTGTTTCAGAGGATTTTTCCTGCTGTAATGAAGGTACAATAATTTATTACTCTAATTGTAATTCCAATTTACAAATTATATTTTTGGCTAAATATGAATAACACGAAGTTAGATTGAAAAGTGAACGTAACTTCTATTAATGCTTAATTATTTAACTTTGTAGGATTTTAAAATCAAAATTATTTTGACAGTTTTTCAACTGTGGATAGACATGCTTGTTAAACAAACGGACAATATGAGGAATGAGCAATACGAATTACAGCAAAACAAACTGTAGTACTGGTCACTGGCATGATTCATTGCTCTTTCATGTGATGAAACGAGAGTGAAGATAAGAAGATAATGGTCAGTTTTCAAATTTTGAAGGTGAATCAACAAATAAGGTGTATTTAGTAATAAGCGTAAATGAAATAAATCGATTCTCTCGTGTGGTAAAAGTTAATAAAAGAAATAAAGTCTATCTTGTCTAAAAAATATAGTAATATGCTAAAATTAATCTAATCTTAACACGTTGACTCCGAAGTGGTACGTATGTGTACCACTTAGGTTAGGGTTCTGTAATTTTTTCAGATCCTTCTAGTGACTATGCGTACAAAGTGAAGTTTTACACCAATCAGGCAATCGGAGTCAACGTGTTAAATGCAGACTAATGAAAGAAAGCCTCTGTATTCATTAAAGCATGCCAGCAACAAGTCCTTGATGACGACACCGCTGATGATTCGTCACTCAGATACTCAGGACGATTAAAGGCAGTCGGAGCACCGGCACGATTTGTGTTTCAGGAAGTGGAGGCCTATAAAAATATCTTTTAATTACAAACATGCTCCTGCAATATTTGGGTGCAAAAGTATTCAGAGCGGAACAGTTTTCTGCGCTACCTAATGTTTGAAGTTTAGAGGATGGATTTGTCGTTTTTTATTGTAAAACTATCCATTCTCACAGAATTTAAACAAATAACTGTAGATCATACCACATAGTTTTAATACTAATGCTCATATAATTGAGAAATACGGTAAAAAGGCTAATTACCCTATTATAAGATACGAGTATAAGAGAAAACGGGAGAGTTTGTTTCAATAATGATGGTGTAAACTCGTAACGAAAGCTGTTAAGATATTAAGCAATGCTCATTTCATCTTGGTTTTAGATGACCTCATACTCAGAGTATGAGGCTACCTCATACTTTTAAGGACATCTATGAGGCCATGTCATAGATGACCTTAAGGTGGTCTCATGATTTTGATAACAATTCACAATCGTAAATGTAATGTGAGACGTCTTAGATAGACTATTTTTTAACCCATGAGAAGAAATTGTAATGATTGTAAATGTACTGACATGCTGATCATTTTCTGCTATCCACGTTGTAAGCCTGCGTGCTTTACTGGAATTTTACTGCAGGTACGTGATAAACAACTCAGCTGAGCAAGATGACTTACTGAGGCAGGTCACTAGAGAATTATAAGTTCTCGAAACACTTGTTATCTATCAGGAAACTAGCATGGGGACCAATCGTAGCAGCTTTGTCTATCTGAAAGTATAATAGTTCTTCTCACTGCTGGATGTAATTTATTAGAGGTAAAGAAAGCTCAGTTTTCACCCAGTGAATGCTTTAGGGAACGCCAAGGCAGGACACATTGAATAAATTGTACGTATAAATTTATCGTTCGATGGTATTTCTCCAACATATTGTGTTTTCTTTGGACCATTGGGCTCATTTATTTCTCCTACTTATTCTTACAGATATATGACCCACCCAGTGCATTATGTTCCTATAATTTAATTCGTTATTGAAATTAATTGTTCAACTACAAATGATGTAGTAATATGTGCTTGTGTGAAGACCAGAGATTTAAGCTGTGTTTGTATAAAATACAACCATCAAAAATGTGTTGCGTCTGAAATGTGGCTTGTTTTGAAATGGATTAAACATACGTTGAATGACATGAACTGCCTCTAGCTTACTTTTATTAAATGGGATCTAAAATACACGTTGCAAAAACAACTAGTCTTTAACTTTGTTTGGAAATACGAATAGTTTCACTAAAATGGCCATAGTAGTTTTATTAATAGGATATTCTTTGAAAAAATGAAGTTCTAAAATATTCATGTCTGGTGGTGCGAAAATTTCAAGAGTAATTGTTTGAGAATGCTTACGAATTAAAAATTATTTTCATTTATTACTTGCATTAAAAACTTTGCCACAAATTACTGGGGGAGAATTTTTAATGTTCATTACAACGTTTCATTGAAGTTCGTAATGAAATACCGGGTGCGTATGTTATATATCTAACTGAGCAGGCATGGGTGAACACCTAGAAATGTTTAAATTTTTTTATTCAAAATACATATGCATGCATAGCATATAGAAACTGTGATTTAATTATGTAATTTCCTGAATCTCAGCGAATGCGCACGTGTGCATGCCACTACCACCGGTAGTACACTTCAACTGCAAAATTAAACAAAAATGTTTACTTCGAAAATAGTATCTTGATATATGAGAAATTTTCCAATGATTGTGCCAGCGATTCTGCTACACTTGCATGCACAGCAGATGTTGAGCAAAGAATATATAATTCATTTGATAATTTTCTCATCTGTTGCTCTCACGGGGATGAGTAAGGGCTCTCGACACCTGAACAAGTTATTCAGTGCTTTTTAGTGGGACTTAAACTAATAACCTTGTGCACAATTTTAATTTTTAACATAAATTAATGATAAAACAATAATCAACTATTGTGCTTTTTGCAAATTACAAAATGTTACAAAAAATATAATGAGCTACTCCATGTAACCATTAAACACGGGTTTTCTGGTTAAAAGCTCTGTCAAAGCAAAAATTGTGCAGTAGAATTTTAAAAATTGTTCACGTATTCTGTTTCATTAGGAGTCATTAAATACTGTATCATTGACGTTATTATGTTGCTGGCAAAATGTAATGGTTGTAATGTAATGGTTGAATATTTTTGAAATTATTTTCAAGCAGATCCGATGGCGTGAGTGTGTTCCAAACATTGCATGAACTTGAACTAAGTTTATTGTGCCACAATATCACCATGTTTTTTGGAGTGAATAAAGTGGCCCGAACTGAGCTCATCGCCGGTGCGTCTAAGAACAGCAGTACCGGCGTCAGCAACTCAAATTCAAACGTTCCAACGAACATTCTCCTGCCGCAAGTTCATCCAGATTCATCCTACGTAGATATTTTCTTCCAGCCACACAACTTCTCGACTCTTTCAACTTGGAATTCATTAGCGTCTGAACCGAGTACTTCTGTTCCATCTGCACCTCCTGACCCGCACTTAGAGCAAGCCCTGCACTACCTACAGCTGCTGCAGCCTGATGCAGACGACAACATAACGAGCTTGCTGGACTTGCAGCACTTCGCTAACTTGACCTGGGATGTTGACATGACTGTGATTGACCGCTTCACGAACAACCTGCGCGTATCTGAGGCGTGCCTTGCAGTGCTGCTTACCGCGTACGCTGTTCTCATGATCGTGGGAACGGTGGGTAACTGCTTGGTTGTGGCCGCTGTGGCTCGCAATGCTGCCCTACGTACAGCTCGTAACTTGCTTCTCTTCAACCTGGCCGTGTCGGACGTGCTGCTCTGCGTACTCACAATGCCTCTGACGCTGCTTGAGCTTGTCACACAGCATTGGCCCTTAGGAGTCGCGGCGTGTCGAGCGGCAGGAACTCTACAGGCCGTCGCCGTGTTCTCCTCTACCCTCACCATCGTCGTCATAGCCCTCGACCGCTACATGGTGAGTGAACAAGCTTCGTACTAAACAAAGGCATTTCACTACAAATTTCAATAGTTCGCACTAATGAACATAATAGCTAACTTCAATCATTGTTATTACCAGTTTGTGGTTTAATCATCAGCGTTGTTCCAAAACAGTTTTATAATTATGAAAGGGGTCTATTTTAATGGAGAAAAAAGAAAAGGAAGAGAAGAAGGAATACACTTTATCTGTTCTTGTAAGTATTATAAGAAATTAATGATTGCAATATTACCAATTGTATGAGTAATGTTTTAAGAATAAATCGAAGTTAGTTATTTAAACTGCAAGTGCTGAAATTACAGAATGCGGCGGTTAAATGACTCATTTTCTTTGGAAAGTCCTGTGACCAGGTTTTTACTCCCCAACGGGTGAAAATTGAACCAGGTCATTAGTACTGTCTGTACTGTCGGCACGTGCACTCATGGCATCAGTAGTGAAGTTTAAATTTCCAGATTTATGTAAAAGACACGCAGTATTGATGTCAATTCATGCCGGACACCATAATTCCGGTACTGCTAAGTGGCTTAAAGTGGACGACAGCTTTGTCAGGAAGGTTCGACGCGAATAAGTTGCTTTCAACAATAACTTTGAACCAACAGCTACCAAACTTCAATCCAATGGACTTCTTTGTATGGAGTAAAGTCGAACGGAATACCAACAGAACCCCATGCACAACTAACGACGAATTCGTCGAGCGTATCGAAGTGGTTTTCGAAAATCTTTCAAGAAAAGTCATCATCAAGAGCTGCAGTAGGTTCCGAGGGCGTATCGAGGCTGTTATCGAAATAGGAGTGGCTTCATCGAGTAAAAAGTTGCTAGAGAGTCTACAGAGACGATCATATGCTTATTTCTCAAAAAAGCAATTTTTCTTCGAAGAAGAGCATTTTATTAAGGCCAGAGAAAACAGATTATTTGTCCCCTGTGACGCAAAACAAAAATTAACTAATATATCAGTATCCAACATGCGTTCTCAGACATTTGAAACATGTTGATTCAAAATAGGTGAACAATTTTCCTCTATCCTTTACTGTTCGTAAGACATCCAACAGCAACTTTTTACATAGTCCAACATTGTTTCAAGGACAACAACTCAGAGACAGAAGTTTCATCCAAAAAGGTATTGCCAGATGGAGCAATTATGAACATAACTCTCGCAAAGAAAACAGTGTTAATGCACAACACAACACATATTCTGCATTATAAGATTTAGTTGAAAGTATAGTAGGCATATAAAATACTTAGAAAGAAATATTGAAGGTAATAGAACCATATGTAATGAAAATCTAACGTATTAAAGCAAAATGGTGTCTGATTTCGAATCAGCTTGAGAAACTGTATCAGAAAAAGTAAGCAGTATGTCGGATATCTAGACTTAGTTCTTCAGAGTTATGGACCTGTAAATAAGATAATGCCAGAAATTGATCCCTGAATTACTTACTTATTGATTATGTAGTATAATTTGTTTAAAAGTTTATATTTCATAGCAATTTAACAAAGTAATTTCCTGATGCTTTCGTGTTACAATTCTGTGTAAAATAATTGAGTCTACTATTGAGTAATGAGTTTTTTATTTTTAGTCATTGTGAATATGCAAAGCAAGTGTTACAATAGAATAAATAACACAACTGGGTTATGTATTGAATGAGACGACAGAGTTCGTTTACATGCAGATTGGGAGAGGAAAGTTTGCGGACCCGTAGGGTGAGATTCCGACTTCCATAAACCTTCAATTGGGATTTCAATCCTACGCATAAAAAACCATACGCTGTGAAACTACTTCTAAAGTTATTTTCTTGTGTATATAAATTGATCTTAGATGTAATATTGAGGAATATTTGTATTATTTATTGTTTTATTTACGTAAAACATTACGTAAATATTTAAAATTAACGTGATTGTTATTTTACGTGCATGAAACTAACATTTTGGAGAGGTAAGTAATTGAAATTTTAGCAGTAAATTCCGTAGACTTATTTGAATTGGTATCCGGTAATCGATTAACTTATATGAAGCGAAAAATGTCAAATAAAGTATTGTCAAATGTCAATACTTATTGAATTCTACAAACTTTTATTTGAATTTCAACCATTGAACCCATGACATATCGGTTCAATTTGAAAAATCTTTTATGTCATTGCAAATTATACAAATTGATCGCTTTCTGAGACAATATTTCTCCGCTGTTCAAAGTCGTTAAATCTTTTACTAAGATTGCAGACAGCGCATCAAAAATTGCACAGAGAATGCAAAATGTCTGAGTGTTTCATTGATTACAGGAATCCTCTAAATTTACAATTTTAATTTTATCTGAGTATGCAAGTTACTCAACATCAATTGCGTCCCTTAGCATCAATTGCGCCCAGTCAACGTTGTGCTCCCGAAAAACATATTTATTTGTTCACCAGTTCAATTAAGAGGTTCCATACAAATGTATCGCTCCCCACACTTGAAGATGAGGGAAGGTATTTGTAATACTTACAATCGTTCAGAAGTTCCTTGTAATTTTTTACCCACGTGACTAGTGTGCAGTGCCACAGTAGGTATATTTTCATTTTTGTATACATTTTCCCCACCATGAACAACTTCTTATTCAAACATTTCTAATTTTATATAACGCTAAATTTAAAAAAGTTCTCCCAAAACTATTAGGGTAAGAGTTATATAACGAGTGCAAATACATATAGTGATAAAAAAATATAATCAAATGTCCGGCAGTAACGTGTGAAGAAAATTGAAAGCGATAATAACTAAGAATTACCATTTGACTTAGTTAAATGATCCAACTCAACTGAAAAATATGATCAAGTAAAGTTCATAAACAAGTCAAGGCCTTAAGGTAATGAGCTAGATTTTTCGTGTTCCAAATTTTGATGTGTCAAACATCGTGTATAGAAAACTTCAGCCTAGGATAAGCACTGTATCCTTCGATCAAAGGAAGTTTAGGAACAGAACAGAGTTTACAGCTCTTTCAGTGAACAAAAGGAGTAGAATTCAACACAAAATAAACTCACCATAAAACAGGTTAAATATAAATGGCCAAAAAATTTCGCACATGCATGTTGGGGCAAATGTTGCTCATTCTATACGTTTGACCGAGGTATGCAGTTCCATGGAGCTCTCTGTACATCGAACGCGCTTTCATTCATCTCTTTCTGTATATTGAGTTAGCGTATGTACCTTACTTTAGATCATTTTGCAAACCAAGCTGGAGCATGCAAAAGTCAATTTTTTCTTGTAGATCATTCAGGCATGTTTTACAATCTACCTTATTCTCTTGATCGAGCAGTATGTATCGTATAACCTCATCCCACAGACCGAGGTAGTATGCTTAATAATTTACAGTATTCTGCAGATCAAACAAGTGAGTATGCAAAATAGTCTACAGCTTTCTTTAAATGAAGTAATTGTGCGTAATAGTGCACCCCATTCTGCAGACCGAACATGTA
>VCRD01008929.1:4704-16148 GCA_006783055.1 Trinorchestia longiramus
CGCAATTAACTATTAATTATTAGCGTGACTGTGTGTCTGTTTCTATGGTCCTATTTTCAACAGCCACGCCTGAACTCTGACAGAAGTGCTCTCACGTCTTAAACTACGCTGCAGATCAGAAAAGTATACAAGAAAAGGCAACGTCTTCGTATAATTTGTCTCTGCAACGCATGATGTTAGAATCATTAACTTATTTCAGCTTTATGGGAAATTTTAAACCATAATTCACTACTTTTAAATAAATACAGTTCTAAGACGATAGAAACAGTAATCTCCAAAACTATAGAAAATTAGCAATATTATTTAACATAAAAAATTATACCGTGCTTATAGTGAATATTGAACTGAATAAATTGAACAATTAAGCTTTACATCAATCCTAAGAAGTAGAGGACTTTCAAGGACGAACATCAATTCAACGAATACACACTTCGAAGCCCTGTACGCTGGTTGACTTTAAACTCACGTCAGTGATAGTGGTAGACCTAAAGACGCTGTTATCAAACACGTGTCCCGGCCCACATTCTTCAACCTGGTTCAGAAAGTTGGGTGCCAGGCACTCCTCCAAGTCGGGAGCGTCTCCAATGACCTCGAGTTCAAATTTGTACCTCTCACAGCGGCTCCAGCGCCCCTCGTTTACTTCGTAGGGCGTGGTGAAGTTTAGAAACGTTCTGTTGTACACGGTACTGGCAAGTTCAGGTTCGCACTGCGGGATCTGGCATCTGACGAACATGAAATAACCGTCGTAAATACGCAAACTTTGGAATCAGCGTAGAAGATAAATAAAAGTCCACTAAACCAGTGCTACTCCGTTGGTTTCCTTCGTTGTTAAAAATGTAGCTCGGTACCCTAGACTGGTTTCCCTCGGTTACATCGGGAGTGATGTTTTTCCAAAGTTACAAGATCGTCGAGAGCTATCTTGAGGCTTATTGGTCAACCCGCACAATTCTTTCAAGTTTCCAAAATAAATCTTGTGTAATGTGATCTTTAGATGAGAATAACATGGGTGTAAATATTGCAGAAGATCACTTGTTACTTTTTTAGGAATCGACAGTTATCGTTATCAAGCATCTCTCGTGATCTGTATCGCAATATATCTCTTGAAATTTCTTCGCATTTCTGAATCAACTTTCATTGCTAGAACAATAAATTAACCTCATTTTTCCCACAGTTGTAGTCGAGCTCTATGTGACATCAGGATTGTTTCAAAAAGTGGCGAGTTTGTGAGCATCAAAGTAAAGGATAGGTCTTCAGCCCTGACCAGCAGCACTCGCTCCGTGCTGCAACTTACCGTAACGGGGGTGTGCTGGCAGGCCTTTAGAAGTAGCTGCACATCTATGCAAGAATATCAATACAGGAAGGAATATTTCTCAAAGGTAAATGAAAATATTAATATACTTCAGTATAAATTTCAATTCTCACTACTACAATACTCCAAAGATAAAATTAATTGAGAAGCCCCCACGAAAATATACGACGAGCAAGAGAGTGTGGGTGATACTCTAGCGGACCTGGGAATAAGAGGTGCAACAAGTAGCGGTGGCTTTACACGCACTATTTATAATAGTTGGCATTCAAAAGTTTGGTCCAAAGAAATACGTTTTGTAAATGTCAAAGTTTCTCGGGGGAATTTACTCGAAGAATGTATAGTCCCTTGGCGAGTTTATAAGTTCAAAGCGTTCCTTGCCAAAACTTAATATTACTGCTCTATAAAGCGCTAGTCCAGCTACATTTAGAATATGCAGCGACTCTGGTCTCCTACCCAACAAAAAAAAATATTCATGAAATTGAAAAAATCAGCGTAAAGCAATGTAAATGATTTCAGAACTCCATTATCTCAGCTACGAAAGGCGTCTTCAACAGCTTAAACTTATCTCTCTAGAACAAAAAAAACTGCAAGGACATCTCATTGAGGCCTACTCGTATAAGTATCTCGACGGCCTTACCGATGTTACCCTAGAGGAGCTTTTCGAAAGAGACTAACGAGCGAACCAGAAATAACGGTCAAAAGCTAATAATGAGAAACTTCAAGGCATTCCAAGCTATGAACTTCTTTCCTGTTAAAATTGCCGCAACATGGAACCAGCTACCCGAAAACATCGTTTCTGCTGGCACTGTGAACACATTCAAAAATCATCGACTAATGTTGGATTACGAGCCTCCCAGTATTAAAACGTACTGATTCTATGTCTCTAACTCCTGGGGCTAGTATGTGATTGTGATGCATGTGCGTGACTGAAATGCCGGTGCGTGAGGGAAGTGCGTGTATGAGACTGAATTGGCTCACATTATCGGGGAGTACGTGCATGATTGATGCCTTTACTTTAGACGGAATGGGATTCTGCTATTCTAAAGACAACACAACCAAAGCGTTCTACAAACGGGAAACTAACAATCAAAAAAATTGCAGCTTTTGATGCATGCCACTGCATATCTTTCATAATAAATACGAGCATCTATATTCATCGTTGATCCGTAAGTTCTCTCAAACTGTAAAGACACTCCAGAAAGTTCCTCTCGGTCAAATCTAGGCCCACAGTTGTTTTCTCCTAGAATACTTCCAAGTCATTTAAGTCCCATGTTACAAACTCGTCATTAACCTCTGATTTGAACATACTGCAGTTTAAGCACAACACGACTACCAACTAAAGCAACTTCCAGCAAACAGAAAAATTAGATACATCATCCTGCTAGCAGATTGGTACTGTGTTAGACTGAGTCAGTCTAGACAGAACACCGATTATACCCCGCAATTATAGAACGCACTTTTCATTCAAAATGTCGCACTGTGCATTACCTTTTGTTATGGAAAACAGCAGCAGTTCTTATCCAGGTCAACATAAAACTTACAATTTAAACAGAACCACAAGCCACGAGGGATGCAGTTTGTTGCATTACCGATGTGTAACATCAACAGTAGGTGTGCTCACTTACTAGACTAAAATACTAGATCAACATTAGGCCTAAATGATATTAGGCAATTCGAAAAGGCACTACACACTCCCCGTGTAAATCCTTCCAAGAAACTACAACATTTACAAAACATACTCCTCTGGACCAAACTTTGGAATGCCAACCATCTAAATAGAGCATGCAAAGCCACTGCCTACTTGTTGCACCTCTTGTTCCTAAGTCTGCTATGGTATCACCCACACTCACTCATCATACATTTTCGTGGGGGGCTACTCAATTTCATCTCTGGAGTAATATAATAGTAAGAACTGAAATTTATATCGAAATGTTAATATTTTAATTTACTTTCGAGACATATTCCCTCCTTTATTGATATTCTTGCATAGATGCGTAGCAACTTCTGAAGGCCTGCCAGCACACCCCCGTTACGGTAACTTGCAGCACGGAGCGAGTGCTGCTGGTCAGGGCTGATGATTTATCCCTTACACGTTGATGCTTACACACACTCTACCCTTTTGGAACAACTCAGATGTCACATAGAGCAAGATTAAAACTATGAGAAGAATTAGGAGGTTAATTTATTGTCCTAGAAGTAAGTCCAAATGCCAGTCATGTGGCTTGAAAAATTTGTTTAGTGAAATCGTTGTCGATTACTCCCAAGGCGCACAAATTTAATGGAACTCGGGATTCATGGTCTCTGCGTGCCAAGGCAAAATGAAAAAGTGCAAGAAAAAACAAAAACAAACTTATGCAACAGGTTAACAATGCGGTGCGTCGGCCTCTTCTAGCTAGAGAAACACGAAGATGAAAATCTTTTAATTTATTTATGACCCATCAACTTGAACAATAGCTGCGGCCAGTAAAAAAGGAAGACGATTTAGATAATTGCTTTCTATTTCCTGAGGAGCGTTGTTCCTCCAAGGTACGTTGTAACGACAGACGGCTGGATATCAAAAATTCTACATATCTTCCAAAAAGCACGAAGTCGATTTTTATCATCGCACATCTTCCAATAAATGTAAAAGAATAAAAAAGGAAAAATTAACCTAGCATCTCGACCAATAATATTGTCTTGCTACAAGTGTTGAATCGACTGCGAGTAGCATTTATACCACTGAGCACTAATTTTCCACTAATTTTTCGATGTAGGTACTGACAGCGTTTCGACATGTGGAGGTACCATCAACATACCTTCTCATGAGGAAGTCTGAAATCTTAGATACAGGAAAGTAGCCTCACGACAACTTGAAAGCGAAAGTTGAACCAAAATAAGTAAATAAACTAGTTTCGCGAAAACAGTGAGGTTGTTTGCAAAGGCGATCGACTCACAAATAAGATTGAGCGTGATACAGAAAATATCGATGCGATCAATGTCAAAGACACGTATGCCGCATCACGGGAGTGGTATCAATTGACACATAATAGCACGAACACCTTTGTAACCATTGTTCTCAGTATTAGTGGAATGCGAACCACAAATATTTAATTTCAACTAGCATTGTAGCTGCAGTTATACGCTTGACAAAGCTAGCCTCGATGTCTCATTCTTGTGTGTTTTTAAAGCCTTTCACGTAACTGAAGCCAGACAAAGGAAAAGAATGCCATAAGTGTCTGAAAACGATACAGCAGGACGTGTCTATCCTCCAAGTAAACGGGAAACTAATTTTTATGAATTAGATATCTACGCTAGAAACTCATAAGCCTGATAACGAAGTGACGCAAGGAAGAATTTTTTTTGTAACTCGCACGTGAAATAAATTCATAAATGGAATTTAAACTTCAGTAAAACGCATTCCGGTTTTTACCTTTACGCGCTGTAAATCAACACACAGAAGCCAAAATTGTCACGAAGTATACTCACTTCATCAGAATTCTATTTCTTACAAAAAAACTGCCTTAATGTAGCGTAAAACATACAAATTCATCCGTTCTTTATTACACGAAAATATACAGATATGCGCAGTAGTCACTAGATTAAGAGCAGAAATAATTGTCGTTACAGGGATATTTTCTTCCCTGCTTGAATCTAGACGTCACGCAAAATTGAAAAAAAAACAGATGGGGATAAGACTAGTATTTTACTGATGAGACGTGGCACACCACAAAAGTTACAGACGTCAGACCAGCTCAGTCGCAGAAGAAATCCTCTTCATTTTTGTGTGAGATCCTCCATGTCTCGCTAGTAAAATACAGGGTGTCTCAAAAAAATGTAAATGAAACGCACCCTTGGTGTGCGTTATCAGCGTTGTCTGGACAATAATGGTCATCAATTCGAACATTTGCGAACATGAATCTTTAATCACATTTGTCTTCTGTATTCGAAGCTATTTTATTTCACTGTATGTTCATAAATAAAGGATCTCGTCATTCGAAGTGAGTACATTTTTTTGAGACACCCTGTATATCTGTCTATCCTCAGCAATTTTCTTCAATTCTTCGTGTCGTCCAAACGCTGACAGCGATATTGGAGGTCACGGTCAGTACGAAAGATGTGAGGGAGAGTTTAGCACAGGATGTGCATATGTATAGAAGGTAAAATGGAGAAAGATACTAGGAGGAGAATAGAAATGTGCACCCTGCGCACATTTATGGGTGGTAGGAGCCTGTCCATGTGGTTTGAAACTCCTGCATATTATATAAGGTCCAGCAACATAACTTCCTTTTTAAAATGCGTCTTGTTTTGAAAAAGGAAATCATGTTACCGCACATTGTACATTCTTTACTGAACCTTACCTCCGTTTTTGGTAACGTGCCACGCCATCTGAATTAGGTTCACTGAACTGCTGATTCCTATCTCTTGTTTCGCTGACGTTAGCAACTTTTTCGATAAGTGCGACCCTAATGTCTCTTGAATGATTACTGGTTCTGATTCCACAAGCTTCAAACAAGATCACGCAATTCGGACTCTTTGATCTGAATTCAAAAAGCGTCACCCAAATCCAATGTATAGAACGATCACCCGACTCGGATTACTTGACTCCGAAATATTAACTTAAATCGGACTCAATGAACACCAAAAATTACACCGACTGTCACTAGAAACTTTGAAATATCCCTGTTTTGATGAAATATTATTCCGTTGTAACAGATATTGGTAAGAAAAATATGTCATTGGAGTTATGAAGACTATCGGGCATGGAGACCACAGAATATTTCTTGCAAACTTTAAACAGCTTAAATTGAATATCAATTATAAAATAACCGCCACTGATGACTTTCCTAGACGCATTGAACATGAAAAATTTTGTTCGGAAATATCACGTTATCATCTAAACTAGATCAAATTCGGTGTTCTCAGTCATCCTCCGTGCTTAGTTTTGCATGAAGACTAGCGAGCATTCCTGAAAGCATCGCTAACTATTGTCATTATGACATTAACACTTGGACTAAATTTACACGTGTGGCCACAGTAGAACGTTACTTCCGATTGTGAAATTAGGTAATGCAGTGAATCCAATGGAGAAAAGGGGCACTTGGACTCTTGTCATTCATTTTGGTTCGTTCAACTGTTCTGCTTACTGTACTTCAACTGCTGACCCTGAACGGTCAGCTCAAAACAACCAGCGAGCCAAAATAATTTTTGCAATTCAGCGTCTCTCTGAAGTTGTAAAGATTTCAAATACAGGGACCATTCTATCGCAGCAGTCGCAACATGTTTCTCCATGTTTTTTGGAAAAAATTAAAAATGTTGTTCTCTTAGATTTAGTGTCACGAAACTTTCCCTTCAAATCGTGACATCAGATACAAAAACAACGTAAAATAAAACATGAACGTTTCCAAAAGTTCCTATGAACAGTCAGTACAAAATATACTGAGGTTAACATGCCCTGTCATATACGCAGAAAATTACACAATTACTAAAAAGAGAAAAAATTACATTTTACTTCCAACTCGGGTCTTCCTAGTTCACGCGTTGTTAAAAGCTTCAACTTGCACTGCTTACCAAGCAGGCAACTTGCACTGCTTGCAACTGCGCGTCAAACATGACAGGCAAAGTGCTGCGTTTGTAACACGCTAGTTCGGTCCTGAGCCTCCCCCCCTTACCTCTATTATCACCTGAGCTTCCTGTATGTACTCTCGTCAGCCCCACTAACCTGTGTGCAGGCTCGTAAGCTAGGAATGTCATGGCCACGACCACCATCGCAGGCATGAAGCTGCCGATGCTGCTCATGAACAGCACGTATCTCTGGTACCTGGACGTACAAAATAAAAATATAAAGTCTTAAAATAAAGCTAATGAACCATGAGTCAGTTGTACCTGTAAATAAAATAGAGAATATATCTGAACAGGGTTCATGAACACCACGTATCTTGAATACCTAGCAGTGGGAGGTAAAGCAGAGAATTAATCAAAACCAACCTCATGTATTTACATTTAATAATTCTAATAGTTGTGTAATAAAGGACAAAGCATATGATGAATCAAAACTAATGTTGAAACATGCATCAAACAACACATTCGTCTGGTCTCAAAAAGGTGGAGGAGCGCCCTGTAAAAATCATGAAGGAATAGATTCACGCTCTTATAATTCGTACCTAATAACGCCGCTCACCCACAGTGCCGCAAGTAGCTCCAGCTTGTACTCTCGATTGTCAACCCATTGCAAATAAGATTATAGTGTTGCGTTATAGAGGCAAGGACCTCGTCTAATCTATTCAGATATATAATATTTATGTTAGAGGAACGCCATTCTATACATTAGGATTCTGAACGGAATTAAATATAGCCTTCAGTTTTGTGTTTTAAGAATTTTCTGCAAACTCGTTTACTGTACAAGCTTAATGTCACAGCGTAAATAAAAAATAAACTTTACGTTTATCAAAATGCATTACTTGGCATAATTAACCAGTTTTGCGAACTCGAGACTTCGTCGCAACACTAACCCAGCATTTCCACGTCAAGAACACAGACCTCGTAGTCTTCATACTATCTAATCATATTACGTTGGATTATATCATAAAATTATGTTCCATAGGATTATATTACAAAATTACGTTATACTGAATCAAATAATACACAGTTTATTGCATAAAAGAATACAACGGACATTGCTGCAGCGCAAAGGCTCGCTAATACCAACAAATTACATAACTTTTTCTTTCGTTTTTTTCTCTTTCTACAAGTGAAAGTACACACAAATGCGTCTTCAAGCAACGATGTGATGATTTTGTTCGTTAAAAGACTGTTTACCAACAATATTTCCATTAGAATCATTAGCAACTCATGCACTGCAAATGAAATTAAATCTTAAATTTAAAATGAACTTCTCACGCAGAGGATTCAGACCTAATTCTTGCGCCATTAAAGGTTTATCCGCGTCACGTTATTCCCTTGCGGAAGTGTCAAAGAAAATTAAAAATGTTCATTATTTCATGAAGTTTGTATACGTTTCTGGTGCTAAGATGAACGAAAATAAGAACGTTTGAACAAGTTCATGAAGTTGAGGCTTCTTACGTACAGCTAGTGGGACGACTTTGACTAATTAATGAATTCGGGACATTTTTCTGTCCTGGAAAAATGTTCTCGATCATTTTAAAAGAGAAATTTACTTTGGAATTTCAAAACAGTTTTACAGATTGACCTCCTCTCCGACAAAACTGATATCCAATTTAATTTTCAACGAATCATTCACTCAAAAATAAATAAAAATATTTTTAAGTAACGATGACCATGAATACAAGAATTATATTACTGACCGAGCGAGCTAGCGAGATTCTCACCAGCCGAATTGCCCAAGTGAGCTGGTTTTCACCTGTTAAATTGTCTGAGTGAGCTGGTTCTCACCTGTCAAATTGTCCGAGCGAGCTAATGAGGTTCTCACCTGTCAAATTGTTCGAGCGAGCTAATGAGGTTCTCACCTGCCGAATTGTCCGAGTGAGCTTATGAGGTTCTCACTTGCCAAATTGTCCGAGCGAGCTAGCGAGATTCTCACCTGCCTAATTGTCCGAGCAAGCTAGCAAGATTCTCACCTGCCGAATTGTCCGAGCGAGCTAATGAGGTTCTCACCTGCCAAATTGTCCGAGTGAGCTTATGAGGTTCTCGAGTTTAGCTCCTTCTGACTCATGCAGTGAATCTGCAAAAGAAGTTATTGGTTCACCACAACAATTTGGAAGTTTGTTTTAGGTCGGCCCTTTTATAAGACTTGAGAGAATACAATTCGTGAGGCTGCAAGTATCCAAATTTAGTGACAACTTAATATTTCTACAGTTATTAAGATCTTATTTTTTCAGCACATGCGCGGGCCAGCACAGAAACTGGAGGCATCAACGACGCAATACTTTGGCAATGCAAGTTGAATTCATCTCTTGATTCATTTAATTCGTAGGCCTAGCACTCTTAGGACTAACATTCATGGCCTACATTGGTGTACAGGATTGCACAAACGTTCACTAAAAGTAATTCAAAAACAGGGAACATCTTAAGAGGTTTAAAACTCACTAAAATCCACGTCTAACTTTTTGAATCCTCACAGTATCATGGAATTCATACATGGACTTAATAAATTTTCTTATCTGAAATAATGAATCTTAACAATTTTAAATCAATAACCAAGTAATTATTGCATTTATGAAGACAGATTATACGTAGACTTGAATCACGGCATCAAGTTGAAGTGTTTTAACAGCGGCAAATAGTATCTGAAAGGGACGAAAAATTAAAGAATGAAGTCGACAGGTAAAGTATCGGAGACAGCTTGTGCCAGAATGTCGCCTACGCGGAACGCCGGTATCCTCTACAATAAAGAAAAGGGGAGTAGAAAAATTATAGATAAGATCTTCCTAATTACGAAGTGAACCCACTACAGGCCTCAGAAACAAGAGCTGCTAACTCTGTGGTAAGTAGCTAGGGGTAGTACGGAGGAACGCTTATTCCCCAGACATTGACGAGAATGGACACCATCGGTGTACAGGTAAAGAGAGATGAAATACACGCTGTTCCTGTATTTTAATTCAAATCTATAAATGAATAAAACTCAGTTTTTATCAAACAAGTTTTGTATTCCGTCTATTAAGCCTTAAAAATCAAACGTTTGTTCTCAATATCATTCCTTAATTATCAGTCATTTTTTGTAATAATAACTTCCCTCGTGGGAATTCCTCACCTGCAGAGTTATCTTCTTTATCTGCATCCATCGTGGCCTAGATACAAGTTTCGTGCACGAATGTACGTTCCTCTAAATTTGATACACGAATCAGGAGAATATTTCAAATCAAAGATAGCTCACAACTTGACCATTTCACAGAAGTAATGAACTTTCAACACTATTTTTTCGCTGCACAGAAGAAAAACTTTGACTTTGAAAAACTTAGATTTCACTTTGACAAATACATCAAAATCACAACATAAGAAAACGAGCATTATTTTGTAATACGAGATAAGAGTATCCACAGTTTCACATACTTTAAAAAACGTTCACTTAACCCTACAACGACTAAGTTTTTTCTCGACTAAACGAAATGATTCATCAATCACTAAACTTTACTCAGTTTTTAAATAATTTCTCCTTAATCGGGAACAAAACATTTAAAATACGGGACTAAAATAAATGATTTTTAATAAACTTGAAGGTCAGTGGTACTTATATGGTTAACTGCAACAAAACAGCCAGCTAAGCTTAGACAAGAGAAAAATAAGATACGTGGATTAGCTATATTTGTGACTCCATGGCCTGTACAGTTCATGTAGTTGTGATGTCCTGTTGTTACAAACTGATGCATTATGCAAGGTAATGCACAATGCAACATTATGAAAAGTGCGTTCTGCAATTGTGGGAGATAATAGGTATTCTGTCTGGACTGACTCAGTCTAGCACAGTACAAATCTGCTAGCAGGATGACGTATACAATTTTTCTGTTTGCTGGGAGTTACTTTAGTTGCTACTCGTGTTGTGCTGAAGCTGCAGTATGTGCAAGTCTCAGGCCTGATGCTTTACCAATCAACAGCGTTACCAAGGCTTGCAAAACCACCTGCCACTCACAAAAAGATGTATGGAAGAAACTAATTGAAGTAAAGTGAATAAATCAGAGAAGATATGTACAGGAGGTCGGTTGCACGGTACGCCGGCCGCCCTTCCTAGGGAGGCACAAAATAGAGAAAACTAAACCATTAAGCCTACAGCATCTCCTGTTGCAAGCATCACTGATTTCCCAGCTCCCCTGGCTGCGAAATAAATACCAATTAGCGTAGATTTTGGCTTGTTAACGTATTGAATTCTCACGCACACATTTAGCGAATAACTGATCAGTAGAATAAATTCCCAGTCTGTCTCACCCTAATTCCTCTCAACATTGTAATGGAAATAATACGAGATTTGTATTTAATTCACAATACTTCTAAACACACTCTTACTCACTACTCATGATCAGTAATAAAAAAATTAAACAAATCAAACCTGGTCGGTGTTTCTTTGCTCAATTTAGACTTTGACATGACGGCCAGCTTTGGCTGGGGCCTTTGTTACGGCCTGTAATTACGCCTAAAACACACACATGCAACAAGATGGCATCCCAGAGTTTTTCGCCTGTGTGCC
>VCRD01008935.1:3514-16133 GCA_006783055.1 Trinorchestia longiramus
ATATATATATATATATATATATATATATATACAATATAAATTATCAATGTTAAATTAAGCTGTTTTTTCTCGTCTTTTTTGTTATCTTCTAATTTTGTCACTACATTTGTATTGAATTCATCTTCTGAAGTTTTTTAGCAGTCCATTTCTTTCATCTTAACTTGATACACCTTCATTTTAAGGGACGCAAAGATTTAACAAACTAAAGCCTTGTTTTGGCCTGGAAATTCTCGCTCTTCGATTCTTTTGTTTTTGTTATTCAGTTACTGACTTCGTTTTTGTGTGAGAGCAAACGCCTAGAAATGTTCATTTGCTTCCTCAACTCAATTTAACGCTTGGAAAGACTCCTCAAGTTAGCGCCTGAAGAGACTCCTCAATTTAGCGCATGAAAAGAAGCCTCAATTTAGCGCCTTGAAGATACCACGAAGGCGCCGGCCTCTGCAGTGGTCGGGCTTAACTCTTGTCTCCTGGAGCTGGAATTTACTTTTTGACTGTCGTCTTTGAACCTTAAACTTTGGTAGCTCGAATTCAGTGAAACAAAGTGCGTGAATTTTTTGTAAGCCCCGGGGACTAGATTCGGACGACAGAAATAACTTTCCAGCTTTTCCTTGTTTCTTTTTAGTTCACTTGAAGTTACTTTGAATTTATACGTGACTTTGAGTTTTGGAGAAATATTTGGTGGGAATGTGCGTTCAGAATGGCGTTGTAGTATCTCATTTCTTCCGCCAAACAATATGTTAAAGCAGGTGTTCTATGATTCATGTCTGTCCCAAGTAAAATGATTCAAACATAATTCGATCTGGAATTTATTGGTCTACTAGAAATGCTCGAAACCAAGCTCAAATTGCGGCCAAGATTTGGTATTGTTCTCATTTCTTCAATCTCCAGGGTTCATGAACTTAAGACCGAGATGTTGGGAATGTAGGAGCCGAATTAGTTGATGGTGATTGTTGGGAATGTAGGAGCCGAGTTAGTTGATGGTGATTGTTGGGAATGTAGGAGCCGAGTTAGTTGATGGTGATTGTTGGGAATGTAGGAGCCGAGTTAGTTGATGGTGATTGTTGGGAATGTAGGAGCCGAGTTAGTTGATAATGATTGTTGGGAATGTAGGAGCTGAGTTAGTTGATGACGGTTGCTGAGTATATTCGAACGAATGGAGCGCCGTCTGGGAGCCAACACTTCTGAACCATGACTCAGCAGTTTAGAGGTCGTTTTCCACAAGCTCACCTTTGGGGTTTGGAAGCACTTGTTTCTTACGAAGGTTTCCTTTTCAAGTGTGTTTTTCCTGAACGCATGTTTGAAATTTCTGTCTTGTATATGATGAATACTAGAATTTAAAATTGTGCAAGTTAACAAGTAAATATTTTGTTAACATGAGCTGAGGGTTCCACTTTCATTGTCTCTGCTGTATAGACAATGAATTTATACACCCGTCAGAATTTTCGTTGCCAGTAACACTGTGTATTTTGCTGTGTTAACCTAGTAGCTGAAACCACGTTATCTGCAGGACGCAGGGGCCGGGTATCCCCCGCACGCAGGAAGGCTGACACAGTAAACAAGTTATGTATATAAATATCGACAGCTTCGTCGACAGCAGCGGCTCTGTCTTTAATGTAAACACAAATTTCCTGTGCCTTATTTTGCTGCGTGTCACACTGCTTGTTTGCGCGTCAAGTCATCCTTCAGTACAAGCAAGGAGGCATCCTCCACACCTTAGGCAAGGCTGCTGCTGATTTTGTTATTGTTGATGCTGTTGATGATGTTCATCTGGATGCTGGTGATGTTGATTTGGATGCTGTTGATGATGTTGATTTGGATGCTGGTGATGATGTTGATTTGGATGCTGGTGATGATGTTGATTTGGATGCTGGTGATGATGTTGATTTGGATGCTGGTGATGTTGATTTGGATGCTGGTGATGTTGATTTGGATGCTGGTGATGTTAATGTTGTTGCTGGTGATGATGATGATGATGTTGTTGCTGGTGATGAAGACGTTGCTGCTAGTGATGATGGAGTTGCTGATGCTGGTGATAATGAAGATGGTGATGCTGATGATCTTGATGTTGATGTTGATGCTGGTGATGCTGATGCTGATGCTGCCTAAGAGTCAGGATCCTGACATTTGGTGATCACAAATTCATTATTGGAATATTAATGTGGAAATATCTCTCCTAAACTCAAAGTATGTGAACTTCCGTACTCTGATTTTAGATTAAGGTATTTTTGAAGTTCATTGTATTCTGATAAAAGTCAAGCTTGTACATTATGAAGGTAAGTTTGTCTTAAAAAAATTAAAAGTTGGAGTCACATATTGGAGAACCCAACTTTGTATTGATTTGCACAAAGAGAATTATTTCGTAACGGTATCATTGCTAATTAAAGAACCGTTAATTCACATTTTCTGGAGGTCATGACGTACGGATGCGAAAACCTTGTTCTAAAAGTCTTCTTTTATTCCACGTGGTATCATCTCAACCTTGCAGCTCATTGTAGAGAACAAAATGTATAAGACTTTCCGTGTTTCTGGTCTTCTGTTTTCAAAAGAAAGAGTTTCTTTCTCTGTAGGACGGAAACCTTGGAAGAATTATTGGAAATAAATGTGTTGCGGTTGTCGGAACCGTGGCAAGTGTGTGGAGCTGCACGAGGTCATAGAGTCGGGGCTACATACAGTAACTTCTTTTAAGTTTTAAACATCATTTAGGCTGCTTAAATATTGTTAAGATAATTCTATAGATAAATTAAACTTAATACTAAATGTTGCCGTCACTTAACGGGCTGGATTGAGGTCTTTATTCTTGCTGTTTTAAGAATTTTGTGCTCTAATTTTCACTATTTTATGAATTTTGAGGTTTTTATTCTCGCAATATGATGAATTTCGTGTTTTATATTCATACTATTGATGAATATAATCCCTAAAATAGGCTCTGAAGTAAATCTACTGTTAATATTTTTGTTATATAAACTCTAAGCGAAACAAATACAATAATAAAAAATTACGCGTTCCATAATCACGCATGGAGTTCTGCAGGCGTCTAGTGAAGAGGTTATGTACAGATGATCACAGTTCAAATTTTTATTTTCACGGCGGATTTTCCATGTCTATATTCCGATCATTTGTTTTGTATAATATCTTTTTCGAGCCAAGTTAACTGTTTTGTAGGATGCATATGAATGTCCGACCGTTATTGCTAAGCTTCGGACTGTCCGACATGATTGCTAAGCTTTACTGTCCGACGTGATTACTAAGCTTTACTGTCCGACGTGATTACTAAGCTTTACTGTCCGACGTGATTGCTAAGCTTTACTGTCCGACGTGATTGCTAAGCTTCGGACTGTCCGACATGATTGCTAAGCTTTACTGTCCGACATGATTGCTAAGCTTTACTGTCCGACATGATTGCTAAGCTTTACTGTCCGACATGATTGCTAAGCTTTACTGTCCGACGTGATTGCTAAGCTTTACTGTCCGACATGATTGCTAAGCTTTACTGTCCGACATGATTGCTAAGCTTTACTGTCCGACATGATTGCTAAGCTTTACTGTCCGACGTGATTGTCGAGCTTTATTATCCGACATGATTGTCGAGCTTTATCATCCGACATGATTGCTAAGCTTTACTGTCCGACATGATTGTCGAGCTTTATCATCCGACATGATTGCCATACATTCATAACATTAGCATGTAATTATCGAGGCGAAATTCGCATTACGCGCCCTGATTGTTGAAGTGATTGATGTCAGTTCAGACTGGTGATTTTTGTCAGCTGGAGTGACTGGTGTGAGCTGGAGAGTGACTGGTGTCAGCTGGAGAGTGACTGGTGTGAGCTGGAGAGTGACTGGTGTGAGCTGGAGAGTGACTGGTGTCAGCTGGAGAGTGACTGGTGTCAGCTGGAGAGTGACTGGTGTCAGCTGGAGTGACTGGTGTCAGATCAGCTTTGTCATGGCAGCTTCAGCGGAAATGTGGGCCCTGTAATTACTTCTGTTAAAATTATGACGCGTATCTAATGTGCGATTTCTAGACTAATTCTAGGAGATTGTAACCTTCATTTTAGTGGCAGTGTCTTCATACCTCAGTAATTTCGGGCTTTCTAAAATACACCGCGTTACTTTCTTTAGAGAGAGTTTTCTTATTTTCTGCAGGGTCGAATTCTAAAGATGATGTTCTAAAGACCATTTTGATTTCCTGCTACTGGATCACAAGTTGCTGTTGCTCGACGAACGTTTCTTTTCATTAATGTTAGAATAAGAATTAAGACTGATGCTGTTCCTTGCAATGCTTACTGGTGTGTTGAGAAGCATCATACGTCATGGCTTAGTCGCTTCTACTGCACTGCATATTCTGTGTGTATGTTGTTCGGTGATGGAAGGTGTCTCTTTTCACTTATTGATCTAATTTTTATTGGATTTTTGTACGCATCAGCCCACCAGTTCTCTTGCTCCGATGTTCAGCCTCAGATCTGTATCGGAGGTGCAGATTTCAATCGGAGGAGCAGATCTTAATCCGAGGCGTGGATCTCAATCCAAGGGAAGATCTCAATCCGAGGTGTGGATCTCAATCCAAGGGAAGATCTCAATCCGAGGTGTGGATCTCAATCGGAGCAGATCTCAATCCGAGGTGTGGATCTCAATCCAAGGGAAGATCTTAATCCGAGGTGTGGATCTCAATCTGAGGGGCAGTTCTCAATCTCAGGCACAGATTTTCATCAGACGTATGTCATAATGAGACTCAGTCATCAGCCAAGGTTTAATGGTTTTTGTTGCTCGTATAAGATCAAATGGAACAACTCTCAATGCTTGAATAATTGTAAAGCTGTTTGAATTCTCTTATTCACATAAATGCATTACGAAGTCATGTGTTAATTAACACGTTTGTTGCGATGCGACCCACCGGTGGGTCACTTAGGTTAGGTTCTGTAATTTTTCCAAGTCTTTTAGTGATTATGTGTACAAAGTAAAGATTTGCAGCGGCTAGGCAATCGCAACAAACGTGTTAAGCGCAATTTTCGATACTTTGTGTCTCGTTTGTTGAGCGCTGGTCAGTCATAAGAACTTTTCAAGACTTCTTTCTCATTATTTAATAGTGCATGACTGAAATCTGGGAACGGTTGTGTGGTTTTTCCGTGCACCATTAAAGTGAAGGGATTGAGAACAGTTAATTGACACCCACGACACACACCTAACCTGACCTCATCTGGAAGTGCTCTCCCAATTTCTTCATTTGCTTCAAGTTTCTAAATCTACCAAACTAAAGAGGTTTCCGTCATCACATGCTCAAATTTTACTCCTTAAATTTTGCACAATGATTGTTTTCCACATAAATTTTAATAATTGTGTTCGTCACATAAATTTACAAAATAATTTCTAGTGCGAGTCTTTTTTACACAAATGAACGAAAAAATGAATTTCAAAGTTGCATGATTTACACTCTAATATTGATTCTGAACGCCTGGTTATTAAGCAAGATGCCTCATAATTATCAGATGTATAACTTTGATTATCAGACATGTTAATTTAATTATCAGACATGTTATTTTAATTATCAGGCATGTTATTTTAACTATCAAACATGTTACTCTAATCATCAGACATGTTACTTTAATAATCAGACATATTATTTTGATTATCAGACACGTTACTTTAATAACCAGACATGTTACTTTAATCATCAAACGTGTTACTTTATAATCAGACATGTTACTGTGATTATCAGACTTGAGCTCCATAGTTCTGTCTGTTGTCGCCTGCGTGCAGCAGTTCGCATCTTTTCTTAATTTCATGCAAAAATTCGAAAGTTTCTTAGATTAAAAGAGTAAATTTTCGAGCAAATTGTTAGTTCTGTTGTGTAGAGCTGGCTATAGACCTTCTTATTCCATTTGCATCGCTTCGTGAAGAGCCTTCATCATCAGTTTTGTTCGTTTTGAAATCAGCTTCGCGGATAGCAGCTATCTGTCCGGGTGTTCTGTTAGCGTGTTGTTTTCTTATTTTCACGTTCAGATATTTTTTGATCCATAATTGCATTATAAGTTTGATCAAATTTAACCAATTGAAAATTAATATGAAGAATATAATATATTAATATTAAAGAAGTACAACAAAATTATTGTTTTTAATTAATATTTTTCATTAATATACAGAACTTCTATTCTGTATCTTATCTACAGATAACATGGCCGTGAAAATTTTACGGTTTAAATGTGATTAAATTAAGGGTCTATGAAATAAAATACATTTTTCTTACATATAAATTGAATAAATATACATATTTAATAAAGTAACGGAACAAAATTCAAAGTAGTTATTTACTTTCGATTCTGATTACAATTTAATATGTTTTCTTTAGTAATAGATTAGAAGAAATGGGATGGACACACAAATAGAAAGATAGAGAGACAGTGATGGATATACACTGTGTATTATATAAGTTAATAAATGAATACATGGTGATTTTTATTGAATAGGATAAATTTCGTTCATTTGTGGAATCATTGAGTAATTCCTCCCTGCCTAAGAAACAAGAATAATTAGGTCTCACTGTCACTAAATTTTTGCTTTAAAAGGGTCGATTAAGGGTCCTTAAAAAGTCGAAGATTTTTAGACCTTCTCGTATGTAGACCTTTACCATGAATTACTTGAGAATATTTGTTCCATTATTTTCATTTACTTTTCCTGATGAACACGGAGTCTTGGTCTACAGAATACGATTGCATTAGCTTCTCAAAACTCGCTCATTGCCACAATAAATGTCCTCGATTCTCTAAATCTTGTCGTTTAACAATGGAAGTCACATTTCGATTTACAATTTCACAAGGATTTGCTTTTCAAACGTTTTCTTGGCTTTGAAATACCTGCCGCTGGTCAAGCTGTTCAGAATGACCCGGTCAACCTGACTGCAGACTGTAATCTCGCAATCACGAAAGCGTGCAATGTGGGGTGCCACTTTCATTTGGGTTTTTGCAATGTGTGCCGTGCAGACTAGTACCTCTCTTGCTTCCTTCCAAATATACAGACTTCGCTTCTAACTTTCTGAGAAGTTCAAAAATCAGACGGGGGAAATTTTGCTCGATTGCTGTATGATGGAAGCAGTGGTAACCAAGAAAGAGGTATGGTGTTGACATTAGTTTCATAAATACTACCATTTTATTGTTATTGGAATTATGTTATAATTAATATCATTTGAGATTAAACCTCATTATTGATATCCAATTACTTGTAATTCTGTACCCTGTTTGCCAGTTTTATGTTCAACTATTTCACTAATATAAGTCGCAATTTAGGTGTTGAAGTTTCTCATCAATTTCTGCAACTCTTAAGATCGAGTTGAGATCCTGCTCAACAAATTTCAATTTCTTAACAGGAAAATCTTTAGACTTGCTGTATCTTGAAAACAAGCATGTGTTTCAGTTTGCCTAAATTTAGATAAAACTATATTCTTAAGTTGACCTACTGGGTGCGGCAACATAATTTCCTTTTTTTTAAATGCGTTTTGCTCTGAAAAAAAAGGTCATGTTGCTGCACCCTGTATTTTGCATAAAAATCCTCACTTCTTTTTATTTCTCTTAACACACAACATGTAGCATTGATGTGGCACCTGGAAGCACACAGGAAAATATCATTAAGCAAGTACAAACTTGCGGGTGCGTGCATATGTGCTTTCATCTAACAGTAAGAACTGTATACTCATGCTTGAACAGATACGTATGATAAATGTATATCTGTGTTATCGTGGTTACATGAGAACGATAACTTCCGAGTAGTGTGCTGTCTACATGCAATGTAAGATAACGATCTTACGCAAACTGTGCTATGTGACGTGTCATTTACTTGTATGTGACGCACATTGCAGTATCCAGCACACAAATTGTATTTTTTAAATATTTTTTTTAAATTTGCGTTCCAACTCATTGTTGTAATAATTTTAAAGAGATTTTTTTTACAGTCGAGTAACCCCATTAGTAGTTGACTGTTGACTGCTCACTAACTCTTCAGTTATTTCAAGTTTTTATTAGTTATTGCGTTTTTTTAACTTCTTAAGTAACTGTGTTATCTGGTCATTAAATGTTTTTCTCCAAAGAAGGGATAATTTCGAAAAGTTTTTAAATTTTTGTTGCGTGCTTGTTGAGTTTTATGGTTAAGAAAAGCCTCTATTTTCACGCTCAAGTTTCAATCTTTATTATCTTTAGGATAGAATGGAAGTAATTTCAGTAGACGCAGTGAATTTTTAACCTCTAGGATGGAATGAAAGCCATTCCAATCGATGGAATTGATTTTTATCCTCTGTAGGATAAAATGGAATTCATTCCAATAGATGGAGTCAGAAATCGTGTTTGGGAATTCAATTTTTTAGTATAGCTGTTCTTGTTTTATTTTCGCTGCCAATTGTCAGGCGGTGATTGTTGACGCATCGTATACAGTTAACAGCATTGGCTTCTGCATCAACTAATGTAACTCCTTCATATTGACAGTCTCTTGAAAATATTGTGGAAGTTATTTTTAGAAAAAACTGTAGGGTATGAGGCTTATATTTCTTTGAGTAATTTCTTTGAGTATTTTTATTATACTGGGTTTCCCGACACAGATTTTAGAGTTTTGTCTGATTTCAGTTCAAGCTTACCAGCATCGAATTTTTTGGTGGGTTATTTTCAGTTTTTTTATCTTGGCCGAAAACAGGCTCGAATGGCATGTTACGGCAATTATGTTACATTTTTTATAGCAGATCTCCTCATTCTAGTGTATTCTATTCTATTCTACTAAATTACATAGATTATTAATTTTAATCGTGTTTGTGTTACATTTGATTGATGTTTGTGTGTAAATTTCCTTGTGCCCCTATTGTTCCCTGCGATGTATTGTCCTGCTTGTGTTTGCACGAGCCCAGATGCAAGAATGTGTTTGACATTTTAATTAGCGGAAACTCATTGTTCTCTAAGAATTCATCACTTCAGTTTCTAATCAATGCTTCTAGTGTAAAGATTTTATACAGGGTGGCCCATAAGTAAGGTACCTTTTTAAAACTATTATAGCTATAAAACTACAAATGGTAAAGAGATTTGGTTAATTCAGAATGAATGAAGAGATTTCAAAGTTTTCTACCAGCGTATCAAGTCTACCGACAATCACAACATATTGCCCAGAAAATTCATAAAATCCACCCCCAAAATGAATCGCTACGCAACGGAACGAGCAAAAATAGTGAAACTTTACTTCCGATGTAATTGTTCGGTTACTGCTATTCAGAGGAATTACAAGAATATATATGGTATTGAAAGAAATCCTTCAACAACTGCATAATAAAGGTGAAAATGTGTCTCATCAGTTCATTATTAAATTCTTTACTAAGTTTTAATATTCTGCAACCTGCAGAAATCTATTCGCAAAATCTAATCGTTTTGGCAGTCCGTAGGATGGAGTTCTTGAGTTAATTGAATTTTATATGGACGATACTTAGATCTTTTATCAAAATACGCTGCAGTGAAGTACGTGACATTCTCAGTTGAATTGAACGTCTCCTAGTTGACGTTTTGGGCCGATCAGCAACACGTCGCAACAAGCTGAATTGAAGCACCAGTTCGTATGGTCCGTGGCCTACCACAACGTTGTCTGTCTGCTGTTGTCCCAGTTTCTTTAAATTTCAATGCCACTTTTTAATGCACTTCTTCGGATTTCTTTGAAAACCATCAATATTCCTGTAATTCCTCTGAATTGGAGTAACCGAACAATTACATCGGAAGTAAAATTCCATTATTTTTGCTCGTTGTTCCATTGCGTAGCGATTCATTTTGAGGGGTGGATTTTATGAATTTTTTGGGCAATATGTTGTGATCGTCAGTAGACTTGATACGCTGGTAGAAAATTTGGAAATCTCCTCATTCATTCTGAATTAACCAGATCTCTTTACCATTTGTAATTTTATAGCTATAATAGTTTTAAAAAGGTCCCTTGCTTATGAGCCACCCTGTATTTAGTTTGTTCAAGCAATGACCCAGTAGCCTAGATACTCAAACCAGCGGAAGTACTTAGTCTTCATCCCAAGGTTGGGTAATGAGGTTCCTCATAACTGAGCGTTTAGCAACACTCCGGTAACTCAGACCTGATTGCAAGAGACCTTAACTCAATTTAACCCGTGGGCCGGGCCCTGAAGTCATCTAATTATGAGCTATTATAGTGAGATAAAAGACATGGAAGTGTTACATCTTCGTTTTGTCTTCCAGGCGTAATGTGTGTCAATTGGCAAGTGAACAGTGTCGCTAGTTTTAATGTATCTGCCAAAAATATATGCATCTGTCTCAACGATATCGATATCAAGGTTTTGAAAAAAATTCATTTTGATTGATTGCCTTTGAAACTTCGACATCGGTATCGTTGATACCAATGTACGATACATTTTTCATGGACATCCTGTATATGAGCGATGTTAACTTAGGCTAATGTAAAATACAAGATGGCTTCATCGTAAAGTTATGTTGTTTTGAGGACGATTTCACCCCGCAATTCTAGCTTAAATGGTGATGGAATTATAGCTGAGTGAGTTAATTAAGGGAATTCTGGTTAATTTCTACACAGATTCGATTGAATTTATTGAAGGTACAGTATTGTTTTTTCTATATCACGTAGCCGAGCATGGAAAGCATGTCCCAAATGCTTCTTTGAGCTCGTTTGTGTTTGCACGTGTCCTGTTCCCCGCACATGTTTCGTTTATGTATTTCGTATGTATGTATGTGATTGAATATGTAATATGAGAGCATTTTTCGAATGAACATCAACTCATTTGATGTGCACTGAGTGCTTTACTCAGCAGTGTGTGTGCTTTAATGAACACGATGGATTTTGAGCGTTAACTTGGGAAGTCTGAAATCTTCGGAATAATATCTTGCGTAGCCTCTGACGAGCTTGTGTGTGCTCATGTCGAAGTGGATTGAAGAAAAAGTGATAGCGTCTTGGGAATCTTAACTCATTTCAAAGACTCGTGCTGCTATTTTTTCTTGTGATAAATGCAGAATTTAAGAAAAGCGGAAGACCTTGTGTCGAGAATTAAGTAAGACATAATTCTATTTTAATTGTGGGTTGGCATAACCATTTTAACAACTGTGTTGAGGGGTATTTTATTTCATTACTACAAACAAATATAACTTGTCTGCAGCCACCGTAGTCGAGTGGTCTGCGGCCCGTGTTCTGTATCGGGTCTCTGCTTGTGCAGAAAGACTGCGTGCGGGTTCGAAACCCGGCAATGAATACGAGCTGTTTCTCGTTTCACGCCGTGAGCTCGCACTTATCGGTAAGACCTCAACCATGGACACACCTCAGGATCGTCGCATGGAGCTCACCATCATCCTTACTCTAAGAATGTTAACCTTAAGAATTTAAAAACCAATGTACTAAATGTCTATGTACTGTGTACTTGATTGGAAATAAAGATTGTTTGTTGTTTTTTTGTTTGTCGCTTTTTATGTGGAGGCTCATTGAATTTCATCATTATCATTTGGGATTTTTGAATAATAGTTTCACTACGTCTAGTGTCCTAATTAATCAATCGCTTGAACATGATGCAATTTTAATCCTTAAAGTGTAGAGTACAGAGAATAGATCATTGCCGGTTGGTAAGTCTTCAGTTGCTCCGCCCAGTTGCAGTTCACGATTGTCTCACTCGTGATACACCCTCACCAAACTGCGTCGTCGTTGCCGGACTTACGGAAACTTTCTGGGACTTTCTTATTCGTGGACCCCTACGATATTTTTGCTGGTGCTGTTGAAGAGTGAACGACCGCACCTTACCATGACTTGGCTACTTGGCTCTCTAATTAGAGTGCACGGACCTCCGCGTGAGTAAATCCAAATGAGGTCGTGAGACGTTTCTGAAAGTCAAAACTGGAGTTGGGGACCGAGAAACAACAGTCTCGAGCCTAGGCCGTGAACTGCCACTACCACCATCAGTGTGGATTCAAAAGTTGGGGGTTCGTGGAGGCTTCTGACATCCACAGGGGGTTCATGGAGGCTTCTGACACCCACATGTGGTTCGTGGAGGCTTCTAACATCCACAGGGGGTTCGTGGAGGCTTCTGACATCCACAGGGGATTCATGGGGGGTTTGTGACATCCGCAGAGGATGTGTGGGGATGAAGTTAGGGAATGCCTTGGCATGTCAGAAGTCCGCCACTGGTGAGCTTAGCTGCTATGAGTGTTTCAAGCGTAGATTGTTTAGGTGATCTGAAATGACTTTTGAAACGTCAGGTAATGTAAGAATTATCTCTATATAAGCCTGCTATTTAGGCACTTCTGTGGCAATTTCATATGCTCATCAATTTAGCCAGGAATTTAGAACCCACTTTTCACCAGGCCTTTGTTCAGACGTACATCATTTTTTGGAATGTTCGTAACAATTCTGCTATGACTTTCATAACTATAATTAGTGTAATTTTTGGTCTCGTGAGCGGCGTGAAAATAAGGTGTCTGATATTCCACCCACCAATATGGGGGACACGGGGGCCGAACATGACCTAGGTCAGGTCATGGCATGGTTGCGGCGTCTCCTACACCATGTGTTGCCACATTGCCACTTCTGCCACACTGCCATACCTGCCACACTGTCATACCGGCCACACTGCCGTACCTGCCACACTGCG
>VCRD01008938.1:0-12640 GCA_006783055.1 Trinorchestia longiramus
GAATACCTACAGAATTTAGGGACTAACAATTGTTCACTAATTCTTCTAGTTCTAGCACAAGCAGGCTGATATTTTTCAGGTAAAACGTAGTAAACATTGACCCAAAATTTATACCAGTTCCCCACCATATCACTCTCATGGGAACCGTGATAACGAAGGCAACACTAAATGGAATGTGTGGAAACGTTTAGTTGTCTCTTCACTCCAGGCAGCTTGTAGAGGGATGCGTCGCTGTCTCCTTACACTAGGATGCATATTTTCAGTCATTCAGGTTCTTAAGATAAAACTGTGAGACAAAAAACTATATTGTTGCTTTGAATTCGAAATTGTGTGAGCATTCGTTGAAACAACAGACGAGATCTGTGATGGTATACACGTAACTGCTGAGTCTGTGTACATTATGCTTATTCAACTCAAATTCATCTTGAGGGTTGTGCTAACACTGTCTCAACTTTTTAAACTGTTTGAAATATACACAATAATCTCTTATTTCTTGGTCAGTCAAATATGGGCTGCATTTTTATGAGGTAATCAGCTTTCTTATTTTTTTGTCATGAAAATTTCATGAAGTTACAGCCTACGTTTTTGGATACCATCACCTACAGTGTTAGAAAATTAAGTCAATGCTAATATTTCGAGCATGCCTCCTATACGATGAAAACCGTCATTTGAAATGTTAATGGTGCAGTAAAACCATGAAACACATAAATCATTTAAAAAAATGAGGGCAAGAAATTCGTACAATAATTACACTGATCTGCGTTTTAAAACTTGTTTGAAAAGTCAATGGTTTTATGACTAATTAAGGACCTTTTCTTGCATGCTGAACTCAAGAATACAGTTATTTTTCTTAGATCAGATCTGATTTCTAAGATATAGTCTATTTCTTTTCCAGCATATTTTTCTAAATATCGCAATCCAAGCGTTTATCGGCTTTTCTTTGCAAAACCGAGTCGTGGGTAATCTTTAATAATTTTTTCAGATTTAGAAAAATGGATCGGAATTATAAAAAATCATCCTAATAGGTCTTGTCTCATCTGCAGACATGTTGTTATTTCAGACCGTCATCCAATAATCATAGATTTTGTGAAAAAGGTATATCACGGTTACTTTGGGGTCAAGCTAGGGGACTAGGATAAGCTATACGCTCCCCATATCTGCTACAAAACATGTGTAGAAAACTTACGGGATTGGAGGAACAAGAAACGGAAGCGTATGCCATTTGGTCTCCCCATAGTGTAGAGGGAAGGGAAAGATCACGTCACCGACTGCTACTTTTGCATGACTAATCTGAAAAAGCATCAATCGTACGAACGAGCACTATGTTTAACACCCTGATGTTCCTTCTGCCATGAAGCCAGTCCCTCATGGCCTTGAAATTTCTTTTCTTAAGGCAAATGTCATCATGGAAGCTAGTTCTGATTCGAAATCTAGTGACATGGTTGATACAGCTAAATGTGATAAATACAGGCCAAAAGAGGACGACCAACCGGTGCCTTTGACCCAAGCCGAACTCAATGACCGGACGCGAGACCAGAACCTTTCTATGGAATCTGCCCAGCTACTGGGTTCTCGTTTTCAAGAAAAATGTCTACTGGCGACAGGAACAACATTTTATTGGAGAGGATTTAGAAAATTCTTTTGATGAAACATCTTCACTTGTCTACTGTAGCAATTTTGCTGACCTGGTTGTAACTTGGCCTGAAATATGATGCTGTGGCATATAGACTTTTCATTGACTCAACTGGCGGACGTCTCGAAGCAGTTCTGAATATCGGAAACAAGATTTTATCGATCACTCCTGAGCACTCAGTTGAAATGAAAAATTCCACATAAGCATGGAACGTCTGCTGTCCGCTCTGAACTACCAGAAACATGAATGGTTGATCTGTGGATATCTTAGAGTTGTTGAACTTATCGTAGGACATCAAGGCGGTTACACAAAGTATCCATGCTTTCTGTGGTGGGATAGCAATGCTGATGACCACTATTACCTCAGACAGGAGTGGCCAGCAAGACAAAGACTAAATTCAGGATCACACGATGTTGTGTCCCACCCTCTGGTTGAAATAAGCAAGATATTGCTTCCACCCCTCTGCATCAAACTCGGTCATATGCAGAATTTTGTAAAGGCATTGGACAGGAAAGGTGGAGGATTTGTTTTCTTTCAACAAAAGTTTCAACGAAAATGCATGGACAAAATTAAGGCATGTATATATGATGTTCCTAAAATAAGGGAACTCATCAAGGATACTAGTTTTCTTGAAGCACTGAATTCTTTTGAAACCTCTGCCTGATTTTCCTTTAAGTCAGATATTGCAAACTTCCTTTGGCAACTACAGAAGCGCCCAGTATCAGAAGATGGTTGATGAGTTAATGGAAAATTTCTGCCAACTTGGTGTGCGCATGTTAGTGGAACTACACTATCTCCTGTCTCATCTGGACTTTTTTCCAGGAAATTGTGGAGACCTCAGTGAAGAAGAATAGAGTGAGCGCCTTCACAACGATATGTGTTTTGGAGGAACCCTCTCAAGGCCGATGGGAAATAAACTTTCTGGCCGAGTACTGCTGGTGCCTACAGAAGGGTGTTACTCAACACCAACGAAAGTTCCTGAAAAAAACATTTATCCATGAGTAGCTTCTTTTGTTTATTATACCCTTCTTGATATCTATTCTGCTTAGTTAAACATAATTTCATTATCACATATTGAATGCAACTGGATCACGAAATCGAAGTATATTTCAAAATAACGCCAAAAATTCAGAATCGATTGCGCCTATGATCAATGCTGCAGTCCCGAACTTCATATTCATTACAATAGCAAGCAAGCTCGCCCACGTGACTTTAGCGTTCTATCGATGCCGCAGTCTTGTTCATAATTGCAAGCATCGATATGACAACTCGATGAAGACGTGAACTCCTATTGTGCTTTTGCCAAAATCTGTTGATATTTCCAATCTTTTTATAGGGGCTTGCTAAGTGCGCATCAAAATGCTCCAGGGGACCTTGTTGCCCTAACCAATTTTTGATTGGGATAAGGCAAATAAAAATAACAATGAAATTGTGGATGATTTCTGTGACACAGAATAATGACAGTCCCTTGCTTTCCCAACTCGTGCTGGGTGACAGAATAAAGCATTTGCCATTTTTCGTCGGTGTTCACACTCAGTTGTTCTACGAAACGCTAGTAATGCCAAAGAAAATATGAATAAGTCTTAATAGGTTTTTTATTTGAATCCTGAATGATTAGCAATACCGTATTTGTACTTAAATGCATATGTATGATTAATTTTTGATTGATCTTACTTCCTGTGATGAAAAAAACTTTACTGTCCGCGGAGAAAAGTAATATTTTGAATTCATTATCTATTCAACACATTATTTTCGCGACATATGATAAATTATTTTCAAAGTTTTAGTATATTAATCAAGGGTTCTTCTCTTGCTCCCACGAAGTATCTTCAAGAGGCAAATGTATTTTCAAACTTGGCAAATTCAGCACCAAACTGTTAGAAGTTGCTTCCTCATGAAGATTTAAATCATATGGTGTAGATGGTATAATCAATGAATTGTATGTAGTGCGTATTGGATCTCACCTTGTACAGTTTATGCTATTCTTGTTAGATCTTTTTCGTGAAAATGTAAATTAAGTGTCGTTTGCACTATTGCTTACAGCTACGCTGACATATTACAGATCATTAGGACTCATTAATTGAGTAATTTTATCCAGAGTAACATCCCTGAATAAGGTCAAATTAACTCATATATACACAGAACTCCACTCTTTTGCTGACTCGTCTGCAGTTCTGTACCCTTACTATCCACACCTCAAAGTCTTACAATACATTTTTGTTTGCTTTAGAATTAATTTAGAATGAAAATTTAGATTCTCCAGCAGTCTCATTCTTATTCAAATGTTGGATAAGTCCCTTTTCGGGGTCATTAAAATATGCAGCCCAAAATACATCCAACTCTCCCCGGTAAAGTATTAATAGCAAACAAGCTTGCACGCACAAAGTATGCATACTGCAACACTGGATGACTGTTCTATCCAAATGAGACTAGTGAAAAACAACACGAGCACACGATTGTGTAGCTTTTCATCATGCATCTGGTCAACTTTTCTCGATGGGAATGGATTCAGCAAAAGTTTTCTTGAAATATATTATTACCTCTGTCTTCCTTAATAAAATAGGGGATGCTGGTATAACTCATGCTGGAAATAATTTTCATACCTACTTTTTTATATGTAATAACTTGCACGATTTTTAGCAAGCAGCAACACCCTGAGTAATTTTCAACCTTCCACTCAGTTATAATTACTCTCCATCAGTTGCAATAAATAAGATGCGGTAGAATAATGTTACATGAACTTTCCCCAATAATATAAAAAAATTGATTTGGGTTTCGTTCGAGCACAGTTGAGAGCCTCGAAAAACGCTTGAGAGCGTTTTAGTTCCGAAACACTCCTCCGAGTAAAGGTCTCACAATGAAGAGAGCACTTTAGTATGAGGACTTCAATACTCAATTAACTCTGTGCATACTGTTCGAATCATATAGGCGCTTCGCCATATGCAATGTTTGAAAAATACCTTTTCAACAGTTGGTGCCGTTTTTTTCTATCAAAATGAGTTAATTTTCCCTAACTGCTCGATGATGAGAAATCTAATCTTGTAAAGTGTATCTGAGGGCAGCACCCATCAATTTAAATTGGTTTGACGTCTCACACTTTCTAAAGTTTAATAGTTTAGTTACATGGAAGAAATTCTCTGGTTTACGGTAAATGGCACTGTTTATTCAACAAAGAAAATAAATTATGACAACACAGATTGATATATTTTTATTTTTAATCTTAATAATGATGTAACATTCAGCTATCATCACGCGTGAAACATTAACACAAACTATGCAGAAAACAGAGCTTATGCAATCGCTAATAATATTCTTCGTAACCTTAATGAATTAGTGGAACACATTGTACATAAATAAAAATGAAGGATAATATCATTTATGTTAAAAAAATAGAATTATCCTGTTTTTCTCTGTTCAAACGAACAAAAATGTAAAACCTTGAATTCACCCTCAATAAATCTTGCCTTATATAAATAATATATTTTTGCTACGCAACAAACGAGTTTCAGCTTCTAATTCTGCAGAGTTCTCATCGGACACCTATCCATATTACTCGTATATGTTTAATCAAATTATTGTTCTTAATTGTTTTAGCATATTAATGCATATGAGTAGGCCTGTAGAAATCTATTTCGTCCATATATATGTTGCAAGAAATACGTAACGAACAAGTATTTTATTAACAGCTCAAATATTTTCAAGATATTTAATGTAGCCTGATACTGAAATACATGGCACAACCTAATAAGGTAATTGTTTTATTGAACTGCAAACATTCTTAATACTACGTTGCCTGTACTTATGTCGTTTTAGCATCAGTCTGAACTTTCAGTTTTGAGTGGTTTTATTTTCAAACATTTTTTCTTTGACTAACAATGAATTCATACCATATATATTTGAAATATATGTATAAACACGACACATTAAATCTTATGAATGAGTAAAACTATATGCACTGTGCACTTTATTCTGTCAAACTTCATGTGAGTACAAAAATATTTTTGTCATCTCAATCTTTGTCAAAAATTATCTATTTTGAGCTGTATTCGATTAAATCAAAGTACAATGTCTTCAGCAAGTAAAGGCGGTATACTTTTCATGGTAAAAATACAGATTCCAACAAGACATGTATATGCATCCACATTATTTGTTTCAGTACAATATTAAAAGTAAAATCAGTACGTTCATCTCTTGCCAATGTTCTGTTAGCAGTTTGTGGTCAAATTTCAACCAATTTCCTTCATAAACCAACGCAACTTTGATTTTATCTCTGTTGATGAATGTGCGAGAGGTGCATACTTTTGATTCGTTCATTTTAATGAGGTATAATTTGATGCTTGATTTTCAAGTTTGAATTTCATCTTCCATTCATGAATGATTGGAGCGACTTTTTTCACTCGTTCTTATTTGATTTACAAGTGTTTTTACTCATTATTTTAAAATGAGTTCGTATAGAAGGTATGTTGCATTCTACCAGACCCCAAACCCTCTCTGCGTGAAAAAGGTACTTGTAAATATTTAACTATGTCGTGAGCTGAGGTTAAAATAATGATAAAAGAGATCTGGCGTGCCTTCCTCTTTGGAATATCTGAAGAAGCAACCTGTAGATACCTCGATACGCCTACCGTGTGAAAAACTAGAAAAACATCCGGGCACTCATGAATTTAGTCCTGTGGTTTCTGATTTTTACGAATATTAGATGTTTGAACAAATCTTGCTTTAGTTTAGCATTTCTTTGCCCATTCTCAAGCTTTCCTACACTCGATGTCTCACATCAATTCAAATTCGACTACATTCCAGAACTACAAGAGTCTTTTGAGTTCAATAAAGTTTACAAATTTCGTTCATAGAATATTTATGTTAGTTTTTTATTACAAAGATAACTGGTACGTTTAAATTCAATTACTTCGATGAGTATTGATTTTTCACATTATATTTTCTACTTTGAAAACTGGTTGCTGAGGTCGTACTTTCGTATGCAGGACAGCTCACCTGCGCCATATCTTATATGAATAGCATTCTACACATGAAATATCTTCAACGAATCATTTTAGCAATGTTTAAGCGCTCCAGAGCCTCTTAATATCAAGATATTGAATAAAAAGATAAATTACTCATCTTTATGAAAAAGAATACTTTTTGAAAACTGTTATGTTAAGTCGAATATATACCGAGCAAACGATTTGGTAAATAAGAATTATTGTCAGCTGAGCGGCAAGTATTTAATGAGCTCATTCGTTTCTTAAGCGCTGCCAGACTATATTTAGAAGCATGAATGTGTTGATAAATTGGCAGTTTCTGTCTTAGCTGTACCCTAATAAGGAACAGTGATAGCAGCCACCACCCAAAACACTGGTAAACAAAATCTCACAAAATATTTGACCCAAAAGGAAAAGGAGATGAACTTATTACAAACATGTATTGATTTCATATATATTTTCAGAATTTTTATATCAGGCATAGTTTTCCTGTAATTGCATATCAAATTTTAGACAATTATTTGACAATTTATGGTCTAATGCGAGATCTTTCTAGTACCCCTGCCAAAGCAAGGACTGCAATACTTATTCAAGCACCTTCCTATTCCTTGTATTTTGTGTCAATAGCAACCTTCTTGGATAAAACATTCACCCCACATGCCAGATACCAAGCGTTTTGCCACGTCATAGATGTGCTTCATCAAGTCACCATGGGGATGCTTATTGTTATTACTTAAACGAATTCATTCGTATCGCTACGGAGAAGGTACTCAAGCACGGTGGTTGCATTAATTTCGAGTGCTTTTAAATCTTCTACCAAAGATTGCATTTGACTAATATATCGAAGTAGAGAAAAATATATTTTAACAATCTTATTTCTAATTATCGTTTAATTGCCTCTTACTTTTGAGTAGGTGAAGAAGCGAAAGCTTCTTGCAGCATTTCCTTAGCATCCTCATAGTTCTACTTATGAACTTAAAATAATTGTATTAGTACTTTAGGATCAATCTTAAGCTCTTTTGCAAAAAAAATTCTTATAGCTTGTCATATTAAACTTGCACAATATGTTTAAAACTTTAGATCAAACTTATTCAAGTCCTCTTCATGTGTGTGTGGAGTGTCCGTACTCTGTTACTCGCACCTGAGGCAGCTTCAACAGGCCACGGTACACGCCGGCCGTATTTGCGCGAATGACACCGCGTGAGTGCTAGGCTCCGTAATTTCTAAGGTGATATGAGCAGCACTAAGTTTACGGTTATAGTCAGCACATGTGTCGACTCCGACCGCAATTCTCCTTCATCTGCTTTGTGTAGGAATAATAGCTATAAGATTTTAAGAACAATGTCTTTATGGTCGATGTCTTATAACCGCATTAGCATGGCATTGTGAAGTCTTTCATTATGGGAACAAGAAGTAACATTAGTTAGAACACTGTTCTGTGCGCGAACGATTTACGCACGTATATACTTCCGATTGTGTTTGAAGTATTTGAGATCCATTACTGTCATTTAGAGTTAGCTGCTGGCAAGGTAAGCTTATAATTACGAGTTCACGTCGAATCCAACACACCAATTCTGTAAAGAATCTATATTTACCAGCAGTTAATACACGACGTCAGAGCTACAGACGGCGGAAACCGACGCAGCAACGGAAACTCCACTCTGCTTCATTTTGGGCGTCTTTTCGGGACTCACCAGTGGGGAAAAACGGTTTCAATATTACGTCTCTTATATTCTTAGGAATATATTAGTAGAAAAGATGACCCGAGGAACTCGGGCTAAATGTACTTTGGAGTAATTGACGGATTACTACGTCGGTAGCGCTATTCCAGGTTGGGTCAACTGGCATCATCTAAGAAGAAGTTCGGGGATTGTAAACAAATCTATTGCTTGGTTGTTTTATATTGTAAATGAAAGACGTAAACACGGGTTCGTGTCAAGACACGAACCCGTGTTCGTGTCATATACCTAGGAAGTGATGGAAAGAAAGAATAATGAAGCGAAAAATTTCCTTCGATAGGAACATAATCAAATATTTAATCCTAGAACTACCAATGGGATCAATATGGACCCCTTTGATGTTTGCACGCAAGATATGATACATTAATTTTTTTAATAATGTTTTGAAATTTCTTGACTGTCTAAAATTTGTTAACAATCAACATATTTAGAAAGAAAAAATCATTTGATCTATGACAAAACCGTTTTAATTTTATACTTGTATTACCGTGGGGTCTATGATACAATCGGCTTCGTAGCTTGCAGATTTATTATTTGACACGATCAAAATCAGCAGAAGTTAAAGCCAAGATCAAGGACCAAAATTGAGAAATTCGTAGACTGAGACTGGCACTGAAACTGAACTGAACCTGAAACTGAACCTGAAACTGAAACCCGTCAGAGAGACTGAAAGTGCGAATAGAATTACTGTACACTGGGTAACGGTGGGGAAGGAACTGACGGGCACTTAACCTATAGGCTCGTGGTTGACTATGGTGTTCTATAAACGAGAGTTACATTTTGGAGTTGGAACTACGATTGAATTTTTAACTTTAAAATACTAGTTTCAGAGACATGAAACGTATAAAAATTAACTCCAAAAATATTACTAAAATACATTATAATTTTGTATCGAACCTACGATCATTCTAACTTAATTACGATATTTCCGAGTCTCTACAGGAGTCCCTCCCCAGAAGCGAAGCGTCTAAGATTTTTAGAAATAACTAGTCTTACACTAATACAGTTAAATTCGAAATAGACCTTGTCAGTCACTACTACCACTCCTAAGGAACCAGAAGTGAGATATTCGTACGAACATGAACACGATGGTAACCAATGAGTAGGTGCTGTTGACGAAAGGTACTACTTAGCTTAACTTAGTTTAACTTCGAGCGATCTTTAAATTAACGAGCCACTCCTGACAAGACATTAGTGCGTCAGCGTCAGCTGGCGCAGACGCAAGATTATACAAACACTGATTGGAATAGACAATGTAAACAAATTGAGTAAACACTGAGCGCGAGACATATAGTAGGAGACAATAGTCATATTGTGGCCTTTCATACACTCAACTGCCGTGATATACTAAAGAGAGAGAATGCAAATTGTTGTCGCTACGGATGATCACATTATGTTGGTATTCATTGCGAATAGTAGCAAATACAACCAACGAGCGACTTGAAATGCAGTAAGTAAATCTGTCATAAAAAATGCATAGTTTGTAAATTAGGCAAGGTCTTAAGAGAAGGCAATAAACGTACGTAGAGAAACGAAGGGCTTTGTTCAAGAGCTGAGTCAACAGCGTAACATGAGCTGTCTGTGAGGAAGTGAAAAGTGAATGCTCTGAACAATGAAAGACAGAGTGAGTTGGAAAATAGGCAAGAGTTTGCTTTAGATCTCTAAAAGGGAGCCCGACTGCTTCAATCCAAGTTAACTCTTTAGCTAAGACACGATTATGCACAACTCAGTTGGAAGAATATCCATATTTACGAACGTTAGCATCAATGTTAAGGAGAACTTGAGCATGCCCGTGCGGAGTCGGAGCTCGTGAAGTTAATGAGGGTGAGCGAGGTCGGTAGAATGAGCTGCTTTATGGCAGAGAATTCGATACAAATAGCGCTCCCCACGTATTCGAGATTTATGAGCTGAACCGCATAGACGACGTGTGTCAGGTTGCTTCTGGTTCGTACCCTAAAGCCTCACCATATTTTTCTAGAAATATTAGGTGCAGGATTTTTCATATCATTTGTGTTAATTTTTGTATAACGTGCGTTGTGGAGACGACCTATGGTACATCCCTGAAATAACCAAGTTTTAGGACTTATATTTTGAGATTTAATAGAACAACTTGTGGTCTTAACTCGTACTGAGACTATTTCTTAGCTAATCTTCAAATCTACCTTACTTTCTGTTTAAAAATTCACCTGTTATGTTGAGATTTTCTTTTGCTCATCAATAGTCATATGTTTCTTAATTTTGCTGTACAAGCTCTCTCTGCATTACTCCAAATTATTTACTTGAAATACTTCCTTTTACTGTTCAATTGACACAGTGAACTTCTTTTATAACCTGTTTTCTTTATTGTCTGCACACTTTCTGAATAGAAGTGGGATCTGCTGAAAATTGTGTTGCTAGACCATAAATTGGATTACTAGATTTAACCACAGACTGAAAATTGTCTTAAATCACAAACTTGCCTTTACATTGCATTCTATACTTAGAAGTAGCGATTTATATAAACATGTATTCAGCTTATAACTATATTGATTTCATTCCCTTGTAAAATAGATATATTTTATTTTTGATTCATTGTGTTGCTCACTTGGAGGTATAGAATTCTTATTTAACAATTCCCATCCAGGTATATTATTGATATATCATTCCCTCTCAATACTATTGTAGTTTTTTTTTATTGCAAACATTTTCATCTCAGGTCATATTATCCAAATCTTAAATATCAGGGATTAACCCTAATATTATGGTTTACTAGATGATATTCGCTGAATGTAATCCTTAGTTTGTTTCCTTCATTTTTTTACCATGTCTTAGGATGTCCATTATATTTCTGTACAATGTTTAGGATGTATTTTATTCATGCTCTAATTAGGATGTTCTAATTATTTTATACAGAAACCTTTGTTCATGTTAGGTTGCTATATTGTGCCTGTATCTTAGCAATATTGCAGGATTATGGAAATTGTCCTTGTGGTTAAAGATTTTGGCCTTGCATACTGGAGCAACCTTTTTCACGAGACTCCTTATTGTCTGTTCAACAATAGTGCTCATAATTTTAAGTACTATATGAACCAAATATTCATTTCCATTTCTAGATACAATTGATCCTAAATCAAACATTAAAAATCGACTTTGTTCAGTAGATGAAACTGAGTTATTAAAACTCAAGTATCTTTTATAGAATTCCATGTACACTGAAGCAACTTTTGCTCAGTTTCTAGTTTCAAAAATAGCCCTTTTTAATGAGGATTAGATTCCTTGTTCATTTAAAGGGGAATTACTCTTTAATCTTTCTATAAGGTTATATTCCAGCTCTCTTGAATATTTTGAGATTAGACTGCCTTACTACTGCATTTCATTCTGATTAGCCGTGTCACTGCTTAGGTTTGCTACGGGTAATGCTTGTGTTTGTTTATGTTTGTGAAGATGGGAAAATTAAGCTCAACCTTCTCTTCCAGACACCTGGCGGTCCTGCTCTCAACCTTCTTTTTCACCACCAATTTCATCACAACTTTCATCTCAGCTTCCTTTTTCATCTCAGCTCTCATCATTGCACTTATCTCAGCTTCTTTTTCATCACAACCTTCATTTCAGCTTTTTCACTGTTCTCAGTTTTCATCTCAGCTTTCACTGCTCTCAGTGCTCATTGCTCTCACTCAGCGCCCAGCACTCATTGCTTTCATCTTATCGCTGCCCTTTTAAATCCTATTCTTGATCATATTCCTGATCACATCCCTGATCATATTTCTGATCATATTCTTGATCCTATTTTCGATCATATTCTCAATCATTACTTCTAGTTCCAATCTCTTTCACTCGTGGACTACAGATGTCTTCTGTCCACCAGCTGCCCTACGGATCTATAAATAAACAAAAGCTGAGTACCCGTCTTGTCATTGAATTCCCCAACTAGAGGTGCACCAGTCGACTTCTTTAACCTTACCTTCTGAGAAATTGTTATAAACCTAATACTGGCCATCCAACCACCACCATAAAATATAACACTGGCCACCCCAGGCATTAAAAACATAACACTGGTGACCCAAATGTGTGCCTCTACTTGGGAAATTCTTGATTTTGTTGTAAACTTTAAGCTGTGACTAGGTTACTCATTTTTATTATGCAGATTAGTAAGCGAGGCAAATCAGAATCTCATGTTCTATTTTGATTCTGTGTAGCGAGGCTGAGAGCAGGACATATTACCAGGCTGCATATTGTGTTCTTAGGAGCAACTGTGTATTCTTTTTCTCATTTTTTAATGTATTAGAATTTTTTTTAGCAATTTAGGTGAA
>VCRD01008939.1:1844-16125 GCA_006783055.1 Trinorchestia longiramus
TTAATGGCCTTCTACAACCGCGTTAATGGTCTCCTGCAACCGCTTTAATGGTCTCCTGCAACCGCTTTAATGGCCTCCTGCAACCGCTTTAATGGCCTCCTGCAGCCGCTTTAATGGCCTCCAGCAACCGTTTCAATCGCCTCTTGCAAGCGTTTCGTGGCCTCTAGAGGACCACGTACACCAGTTTGAGAAACACTGTCTACTCACCCGAACTAGGATTAATTTAAAAGTATTCGAAGTTGATTAGCAGCCTCAGAGACATGAATCGGAAACTTGGCGGTGATTCAAGTGCTTTATAACGAGCACACTTGACGCTGCAGCTCGCAGAATCAGTGTAGAATGGCAGACAAGAGGGACTGGTAATTTGCTTCTCTAAGGATGTCTTTTCCAACTGAACGTAAAGAAATATTTACCCCGAACCCGAGTTTCACGAAGAAAGACATTGAAAAATTAAACTTCTTGTAAACCTGACCACGGGTTCTCTTACCGCTAAACATCACTTAGCGGAGGATCAATTCTAACAACTCTACCGGATTTAAAAGAGTAAATTTTACGTTAAATTTTGTACCTTGGTTCTCTTGCCGATAATGATCGCTAACCGAAGGATCAATTTGAGCTTTACCAACATGAGCCATAACATCGGACATATAAAATGGAGATGCATGCGTTCTTATCTGGTGTCCAAAAGTATCGATATTCGGAGCAGTGTATTGCTCAGCCTCGCCGTGTTCGCAGGTAAGCACACGGCGCCACTGTGAGACTGGGGTACCTGCACAGCGAGCACAAATAAAGAAGAGTGAGAGACAACGAGCACTTCTACCACATTTTGGCATATGAACCATACACGATGTCTTCTTAAACAGTGCACTATCACAGATCAATTACATACATGATACCCGAATAGTTAAGCGAGCATACGGAACACTTTAGTTAAATCAATGCGCACTCACGTCAAATTACAAGATTTGCCCTGTCGCTAACCTCGATTACATTGACAGTATTAATATTAGGACTTGTTCTCAGACTGGAGATTCGGTTCTGATGATAGATTACAATGTTTAACACTCACGATATAACACCTTAACAATACCACCAGTTTTCCCTCTTTTCACGATGCTCCTAAACCAACCTAAGCCCCTAGACCTAGATGTCGCTCTTGTTCCAATAGCCTACATCGTCGGAGATCTAGTACCCAAGTCCTCCTGCTTCTATCCTTCCTACCATTTTTATACGAGCATTCAATGGTCTGAAATAGGTTTCTAAACATCTGTGATATACCTCGCCCACTCTTCAATTAACTTAAGTTACACGACTACGTAATTCTTAAGAGCCACAAGGTCCCTCCAATAAATTTGCAAGGGTTTTGACACTTTCTTTAGCCACGAAACCATACACCGCGACCCTTCTCAAACCCTACTGTTTATGTTTCCCCTGCCTTCGAATTCACCTCTCAATTAATTGTTTATTTTTGTGAGTCGGCGTCCCATGGCCGCTCTACACTTGATACCTTATTCCTTCTATGATACACACACCTAATACATATACCTCATACATCGCCTGGAATATGCAAACCTATTCTATCATGACAAGTACTTTGTAGAATGCGAGACAGCGAGCACTTTGTAGAGTGCGAGACAGCGAGCACTTCGCAGAGCACGAGACAACGAGCACTTCTCCGAGCACCAGACAACGAGCACTTCTCCGAGCACGAGACAACGAGCACTTCTCCGAGCACGAGACAACGAGCACTTCTCCGAGCACGAGACAACGAGCACTTCTCCGAGTACGAGACAACGAGCACTTCTTCGAATACGAGACAACGAGCACTTCTTCGAATACGAGACAACGAGCACTTCTCCGAGCACGAGACAACGAACACTTTTCCGAGTATGAGACAACAAGCACGCAACATGGGGGATGCGATGATCGAGACGAGACTTGATGATCCGCCTTTATTAAAAAAATGTTTCTTTCCTCAGAGGCACTATAGGTGATTGCAATTCGACAAACTGACTTCATCCAAAGCGTGGAAAATTTTCCCTTTGAAGTCAATGCGCAAAAAAATGTGATATGAGCTCATTATGTGACAGATTCCAAGGACTTATTTAACGATATGAACATTTCACGATCATTGAACCTATTCCCATGGAACCTATTCCCATGGAACCTATTCGCAACGGATCCTATTCCTAGGGATCACATTTTTAAGGAAACTCTTCTCATTGAATTACGAAATTAAACTATGCATCGAATGGAATTATACCTATAATACAACAGTAATACAGAAATTTATAATTCATTCAAAAACACACACACATAACAAATGTCAGAAGAAATATAACCTCAAGAAGCGCAACAGACAAATGGTTGGCGCGGTGGAGCGACGCCCAGTAGCGGCGTATTGAGCGCGCGTGAACTTGACCATGACAGGCGGTGTAGCTGTGACGTCACTCTCAGCCTCGTTGGCTTGGCCCAGTGCCACGCTGTCGAGGCCTACGTGTCTTGCATGGCTAGGTTGAGCTTTAGGGCCCGACCTCGGGTAAGGCACCCGAGTGTCAGCAACGACACCAGGCGTAAGAAGGAGGGCGACTCCCACTAAAGATGATCACGCCACCAACTCAAGCCCAAAAATCCTAAACGTCGCACACTCTAATAATTGTCAGAAGCCTTTTTGCGCTACTCATCGACTGTGAAGAACAAGTAAGCGTGTTTGAGAATACTTCGAAGTACATAGAATCACAAGAAATTCAAAAAATTGTGTTTCATTTCTTATCAAATGAATAGGAAAAATAATAGGAAGAGGCGTATTGGGCAGAAAAAATTAAACCACACATGAAACATAACAAATGGAAGATTTATATATAAAGTTTAAATCAATGTTCTTTAGCAACTTCAGATTGTTCGTAAATGGTCATGCATGCATGATAGCAGGCTTTTATGTGTACGAAAAAAAATTCCTTTTCGACATCATTAAATTCCGCAAAATAAAAATGAGTTACCTAACTTAAATTACAACAGTAAGATATCGTGCCTCTCCACAAAGTTTAATCCGATTTTCATTACTTAACTCATTAGCGCCCATCATACTATGATATTATACAAATATATATATATATATATATGTATATATAGTTAGTATGTATTTTTAAGCCGAGTCGCTTGCTGAGAACCTGTTTTTTAACTGCTCATATTTCAAAATCTTTTGCAAATAATGCTATAAGAAATTGTTCTTCGAATTTAGCATTTCGTGTTCTTTAAGATAATTTTGCTTGCGTATTGCATAGAAAAGTATGGAATAAATTATCCAAAATTTGGGCAAAAACGGGTTAATTTGTATCACAACACGCCCAAGAAAAGAGAGATGCACTCTCCCCTTCAAGACGAGCGCCTGTAACGGCTCCATCCATTTCTTCTCTGGAACCAATCGCAGCCACGGACGCTCAGCGAAGATGGAAAACTTCGTTTCTACATTCCAGTCACTGGATCACTCAAGGACAACGTCTGAGATGCATTTCGCTTCCAACAAAAACTGATCACGCATCCATGAGAGGCGCTAAGGAAAGTCAAGATTCAATCAATTTTGCGTCAAGTGAGGAGAATAATAACGGAAGACCTCTGGCGTTGATAATTTGAAGAAAATATCAACTCATGTATTTAATTTTCTTCAAAAAAGTTTTCTAGTTAAAATCCAATGCAAGTGTGAAGAGAAAACTCTGCAGTTCACATGGTGACCCCAAATGGAAAGATGTAAACCGAGAATACAATCGTTGATCACAACATAGTGACTCTATAAAAGTTTCCTACCAATTTCATTTTTCCACTCTTTAAATTCGTGGAATTAACCTCCCCCGAAGCTAAAATTCTATTTAAAAATTGTTCTGACTTACAAGGTTATGACAGCAGTGATGCGTGATCTCACGTTCCACAGGGCGGAGTTGCGGTGGTTTGCTACCCAAAAAAAGATCAAAATGTTTCAATTACTCCCACAGTAGACTTGTTCAAACTGAATTAAAAATACAAAAGAAATTACAGCTCCTCTAAGACGAACAGTGAACGCAAAGCAGTTTCCAGAAAACTATGTTGTTGATTATTGCACGCGTGGTTGAGCTAGCGCTCCTGTTCAATCAAGCTCACCTTCATTGTAACGAAATGAAAACTTCTTGCAAATCACACGGCACAGAGTGCTTCCATGCGTTGCTCTATACACTCAAGCACATGAGTAGTTTAAGCATTCCTAAAGACGCAGGATGAGGTACGAAGTTGGAAGACTGGTGAAACTGGAAATACTCTAAGAAGATGTTCATACATTCGTCATTGCCAAAAGATTCAAGGAAGAAGAAATACACAAGACAAAACTCATAGGAGTTAAATTTAATACACTAGACTCTAGCAACAAACCTTGAGACCTCAGCAAAAAAATAAGCGTTTTCTCGAGGAAACTGTTCTCCCCTAAGCATATTTACGAGCACTAACACAATCAGCATTCCAGCCCCTTGGAGGAGGCTTAAGGATTCTTACCTAATGCTCCCCGTTGCACCTCAAGTACATGAAATGCGCTGGAAAGCAATTTTATAAGATACGCTAAAAAGCATTTCATGAGATACATTGAAGAGCATTTTCACAAGATACGTTGAAGAGCAATTTCATGAAATATGTTGAAGAGCAATTTCATGAAATACGTCGAAGGGTAATTTCACAACGTACGTTGAAGAGCAATTTTATAAGATACGTGTAAAAGCAATTCATAGCAAATCGAGTCCTCTCTCGACAGACCTCGGGCAATTTAATTAAAAGATGCCCTAGAAGGACACAATGCGAAAGAACAGCCAAATGATGCTTAGTGAGCAGTAAAATGGTCAGGAAGAATATAACTTGCACACAGGAAGCCTTTGAAGTGTGCGATTGATGAAGAGAGAGCGCCAACTCTGCTGAAGTCAAAGGTGCATGGTTGTTTGCTTGTGCTCAAGCGAACTCGAGTTAGATTGCCAGAAGAACAGCGTATTTTGGATACGTGATGAACTGAAACTAAACTACGACCACTTCAATTCAATATCGTGCGATTAAAAATGTTCGAATCAAAATATTCAAGGAGCTAACAGACTACAACCAGTGTCTCATACAGAACCTGAAGCCATCTTCTGAGAACAGCACGGGGTGATTGATGAGGACAACGCTGCTGCGTCTCGAACCATTACGGGAGAACAGGAACTGAGGGCAACCAATTAGGGAGCAACGGTGCTGTGGGAGCTAGACAGGGGCAGACAGCTGCAGCAACGGTGCTGTGGGAGCTAGACATGGACAGACAGCTGCAGCAACGGTGCTGTGAAACTAGACAGGGACAGACAGCTGCAGCAACGGTGCTGTGGGAGCTAGACAGGGGCAGACAGCTGCAGCAACAGCTGTAGGAGCTACAGGGGGCAGACAGCTGCAGCAACGGTGCTGTGGGAGCTAGACAGGGTGCACAAGCGGGGTTGAACGCGATAAAGCACTTTTGATAAAAAAAATTGCCCAGGGTTCTATTATAGCACATGCTAATTAGATATTCTCACATTGTGTTTCCAATTTAGTGAGAATATAATATTTCAGTGATGAATTTTTCACGCAGGTGTTTAACTAGGGCAAAGAAGCCAATTATTGGTTAACTTATAGCATACTGTATGTATAAATCCGCCTCAGATGCATACAACTAAAACAAATAATTAAAAATATTCCCAATAATTTTCAGTGATTCCTCACCGACTTCCAAGTGCACAGCAGACTTTTCTCATGGCAAAGTAACACTTTCTGCCCGCAAGCTCTCCGCACTCAGTTTTACTGAGGGCAACGCGGTGTGAGGAGTACGCAGTGCGTCAACCAAAACTTAACACTTTGACTGCGATTCGAAAATTAGTCCGTACGAATAACACAGTACGTGTACATATATGGCGCACATTGCGGCCAAAGTGTTAAGAACTAAAAGTAAAATTTTATTAAATACATTTCCCAGAAAGAAAAAAATTCTATTGCGAAAGTAGGAGTAAAATGAAAGTAAAGGAATATTAATATTACACAGTAAACAGGCAGAACACGTGATGGCACCTCGTGTCATTCGCAGCAACGTTTGCTAGCAAGGAACTCGTAATACACGTGACTTATACGGGGCTACACCGCATGTTTTACATTCATGGAACGATGAGGCCGGTATTAACTTGCATAGAAATACGAAATTAAGGACGATTACTATTTTTGTTGCATTTCCATCGCAAGAGAAATTGTGTGCTCACTCACGAGCGCAGAGCAGAGCGTCGCCAAGTGCGGCTTTCAATACAATGGGGGAAATTTACACACTTGAATCACGGCATAATCAGGCAAAACTAGCTTTATCAAATGGTGATAACAAATTACTATATCAGAAACGCTATTTAAATACTCGAGTAGAATTCGAGTTTACATTCATAAGAATAAATTTGATAGTGTAAGGTCTCGAATTTACCTCTTAGGGAATAAATTGTCAAATTATGAATAATACTATACAATGCACAAGTACACAATAATACTACGCAATACACAACATAATGAAGTGGCTTGTGTTCAGGGCTGGCTACACCGAGAATGAAACCTTGCAAGCTACACACGATGTCTATGCCTACACCACTGACTAGCAAGTCGTATTCATTCTCAAAAGCAGCGTCCATTTTGTTATTAACAATGTGTACACTCAAATTAATTAACCACAAATTTGTAAAATGAATCCAGTTAGAGTGAACATTAATGTATCAAAATGATACAAATGTTTTTTTGTAATTTTATTTTTCATCAGAAAAGGAAAGTTGTCGGTATCGAACAGCCCCAGGCATTTCTATGACATCTGAATAGGTCTTAGAATTTCGGTATCGATGAATTTGGGTTCTGATGCTAGACCACACTTCACTAATTTCAGAGTACAAGTATCAGACCAGCACTACCACCTGATAAATCGCTACCTACCATGATTTTGAAATCCATCCACCCTTATTCGTACCCTATTGATTGAGGTTTAGCATGGATGCAGATCTCAGTTACATTACATATAGGGTGTATAAAGAGTGAAATCTTGAGAATTTTAACAAAGAATTTATAGAATAAAAAGAATTAAAATAAAATGAAAACTTTCTAGCAATTCAGAAAGCAATGATTCAAGTGCATACTCGCAAACAAAAAGCTAATAAGATACTTATGCCAAACGAAATCACAGATGGTTGTATGAGATGCAAAGATTATCAGCAAATTTATTAAATATCCATATTCGTACATTAAAAAAATAAATGTTCTGCAAACATTTTTTTAACAAAGTATTGTAAAAATTATGGAACATATTGGCATTTGAAATAAACATATTAGTGTTTTAATTGAACCTGAGACAAAATTGAGTAGTAGATCTAAAGAGCACCTTCGTAGAGCATGAACTGAAGGAAATCATGGACAATTTCTTGCTAGATATGTTCACTGCCCACAAAACTTGGCATTGAGCAAGAACCTCATACTAAATGAAGCAAAATTCTGGACTCACTCAAAGTGCTACAGGTTCCCCAGCCACAGAAAATGTCTTTGAGGTCCTTTTTGAGGAGATCACAACGAAAGTATTTGCATACGGGGCCGGAAACGAGAAGATATAACTTTGTTACGTACGAGAAGCAACACAAACTTTGTTCTAGTACGAAAATAACGTCAAATTCAAACCTTCCATTGTAAAAAGATGACAGTATCGACCGAAAAAAATGTGTAGTCAATTTAAGAAATTGACAAAGAAAGTAAGAATTATGTGCATGCTTCAGAGAAACAAGATCTAAATGAATAACAAGTCAGCAGTCCTAGCACGCATAGAGTTTTGACACATCAGTACGTCTTGACATAACAAATTTCAACCCACAAGTTTCCACACAAATTTCAACAGACAATTTTTGACAAGTCAACACATTTCACATAGCACCACGAATTCAAAAAATCAAACACTCGTGATTTTTTCAATCGATTGCACTCGAACAGATATGGCTGAAAAGATATGAACAGATACAACATTAATTATTAAGTTACCAAGGGAGCCATTCAGTATACCAGGCAACTTCAAGAGACCACACACGCGAGTCGAGAACACTTGTGCCATGAGCGAGTGAGTCGCTGCACCAGTCTGTACATGAAACCAAAATCAGCGCGAGGTTATCCTAGCAGCTAGCAAAACTTACTACACGCAAGAACAGCCCAGTCAAATAGTTAAGCTAACCGAAATAACCTACATAGCAAAAAACGAAATAAATTTATACAGGAATGGATGCCTTATCGGAATGCTTTAAAACACACAAGCACTATCTTACATCAGAATGCTATAAAAATATGTATAGCAGAAACACGACTCTAGTCACCAACATAGAGACTGAACACTAAAGTTGAACTAGAGAGCAAGTCCCGTCCACAGCAGTATGAAGAGGTCAGTGTATGGCTCTCACAGCAGTTGGCAAGTAAGTATCAAAACAGACGAAAGCTTCCGCAGGGTGTGAAAAACACCATTACCGACCACCACTTTGTGTCTCAAAATCACTAATGCAAAGACACCAAAGGCTGGTAAAGTAAAGTGGTTATGAGAGTCAAGAAAGACTGCATTAATACTATCATTAATGTCACACGTATTGTTCACACTCACACCATGATTCCTGCTCTTCATATCTGCTCTCAACGCATGGGATCTTTCCCCTACGCTATACCCCGCCTCCCTCCTCTTTCTCTCATCCATTTGTAACGACTCAATACCCAAAATATTTAAACAATTTTTTTCTACCATAAAGTGATGGCTTGGTTAACGAGTACAGCCCGTCCCGAGACCGAGCTCGAACAGTAAAATACTGTACTCGCAAACCGAGTAAATAATTCTGTGAAATTAATGCAAACCTATTAATCTGTTCTCTTTCTGCATCCATGCCCAAAAATATTCATTAATAACAATACACTTGTAAACATTTACTTCATTTTCTAATAAGCTTCAACTGAAGAAACATTGATAATGATAGACGCAAAATAATATAAATAGAAGTAATATTCGTTTGAGAAATTCAAAAGAGACAATGTTATTCCTTATTTACTCAGCATTTACGTCAATTACAATCCATATTATCGATTAGAATTTTGTACAGAACATAATTCATTCACCAGTTTGGGTTGCACAATATGTTTCATTCAACACATCACTTATTTTTTTGGCAAAAGTTCATCCGCCGATCCAAAACCCGTCACCAATTTCGTTTGCACGTTTTTGCTCGTTAACAGAACAAAAACCAGACTCGTAAAACCATTCGTTATCCGAAATGCTCGTACAACAAGAAGCAAGTTAACCGCGAGTCCACCGTACCTCCATGGAACTTCATCTTCATTCTTCATCATTCTTTTTCTCGGAGCAGGTTAATCACTTTTTTATACTACTTTTCAAATGTTTTACTATCAACTGCATCAAATCTTTTACACAGGAATTTAGGCCCAAACATCCGCAATTTCTTCAATGAATTGACCACAAATGCAGTATTTTACCATGAGGTGATAGACTGAACTTACATGCGCGGCTATATATTCCTAAAACAACTCCAGCACCCACCTCTCTAGCAATACCATCAATACAAACATCACACAGGTGTGATACAAACCAGTTTTAGCCTCACCTGCACCGGAAACCAATCACTTTGTTCGTAATTTTTACATTCTATTATTTACTGAAATCTCTTGACTTTATTTAGCAACCTCGCATTAACTTCACCCAAATCCATTATTCTCGATATAAAACCTGTATCCATTCTTTACCATCCGTACTTTCGATCATGCACGTTATCGAAATCCACGAAGGAACAGGATTCTCCTGAATATCTACATACCATACATGCTTATCGAGTACACCTCGATGATTCACAAACCTGCCCCTCCTAAACTCGCTTCCCTTATCTTGTGTCACTCGTCACGCCTGTTCTGTGCTTACATTTAAGTACTTTCCGACATATTTCAGACAGAACACTCACACTTCTTGAACTACCACGTTTGCACTTATCGCCTCCCCTCTTTTATGGTAGAAAACTAGTCTTGCAAAAAATAACAGTCGCGATATATGAAAAACGCAAACATTAACACGTTGACTCCGATTGCCTGATTGGTGTAAAACTTCACTTTATACGCATAGTCACTAGAAGGATCTGAACAAATTACAGAACCTAACCTCAGTGGTACACATGCGTACCACTTCGGAGTCAACGTGTTAAACAATCTTATGAACGACTTCAACACAATCACAACGCTTGTCTTCCAACAAACTATTTGCAAGCGTCCAACGCAGCCTCGCTAGCAAGTTTCCCTGCCTTGCCCCACTTCTCGATGAATAACAGCCCCCTTATTCAACTAAACCAACATCTTCTGCTTTTACAGAACCATATTTTTCCACACTAACTCTTCTCTATGGCGATTGCCTTGTCTCGTTAATGCCTAGTCCAAAGTTCTGTTGTTCAATCCCTAATTAAGAATGTTTTGTGACGAGCCTAAACTGTCCATAAATTACGCTGGTCCGGTACACCTGCAACAGTTTCCGAAAGTGAATTCAATTTTTTCAAACTTTGAATTGGGCCTCTTCATCTTCTTGCAAGCCCGTCTCGACTTAAAACACTGAATGGAGTCAGAATATTTTCAAAATCCACACATAACTTTACTATTTTAAATGCTATCTAATACTTGGTAATTTTCTTCATTAGAGTTAAATATTATTTCACATGCTGATAACCACACAAATGAAAATTTCATTTTAGTTTATGTCTGGTTCTGAAGTATACGCAATAAATAAAACTGACTATATTCACAGGCGCCGGGATTTACAGCATATGTTGACTGATCACTGCAGGTGGAGGTCGAGGAGACTACCTCTCTATGAAGACAAGTTTTAACAAAAAGTTTACTTCGAATTAAAAACAAAAAGCCAGGGTGATGAGTGCCGTTTTGAAGCAGCTTTATTATAAACAAGATCTGTACTACATTCACGGTGCTGCCGACCTCCATAATGTACTAGTAATTACAATATATTCCCTCATCAGCTGAAAGATATGAACAGCTTCACAAAAGGCAAAATAAAATAAAAAGAATAAATGACCATCACGGAATATTAAATTCACTTTCTGCAGTTGCTCTAAGTTCTTTTTGATCCTGTTGTGATGAACACTGAAATGTCGAGCTCAATAGTAAATAAAAAATATATTTTAAAAATACGGTATAAAATTATTTTATTTTTTAGCACGAGCTTAGTAGAATAGAATAGAATAGAATAGAATAGAATAGAATTAGGCTATAGGAACGAACCTTCTGGCCCATTCTTGGGTCGGATAATTACTTTGATAATTATTCGGTTGTATACCCAAGTCCCATGCCGTATTTCTAGCCGCGTCAACCATGTCGGCAGCGGGATTCGAACCCGGGTCTTTCCGCTCGCAAGCAGATTCGCTCACCAGTCGACCAAGCTGGTGATAAACTGTTACTCCCACTATGTTACTGTTACTCCCACTATGTAGTGGCATAAAAAACAAAACAAAAATATTATACCTGATTTAGTATATCTACTACGACCCAATAGTAACAGTAATACAAACAGATTAGAACGATGAACTGAAGCAAAGCTTGAACAAATTTACCGATTTTACATACAAAGATTCATAAACGTACCTTCCTTCGGAAGCAACTGATCTGAAAGGCACAGTTACTTTAATTTTACTAAGCACTTGCCAACTTGCGCCTGACGGAAGGTTAAATATCATGGAAAATACGATTCAATGGTCGTTTTGCTGAAGTCGAGAGTCTTGACACAGACACACATGGCAGGCAAAGAGAGGGGAGCAATGCACCAGGAGGTTCCAGGTGCAGTGGTGGCTCAGTAAGAAGCTCAAGAGATAAGCCCGTCATTTGATAGCCAGCTCGTGGCCTCTTCAGAACCGTATATGAATGCAAACCTGTTATTTGAAAATCAGCACATCCTATTATCACCAAGCATAAATATACATATTCCCTTCAACTAGGCTAACAGCCACTTGTAGGTAGTGTAAGTATCAGTAGATCTGCATCCATATTATCGGCATTTATACATAGTAGCAGGACCCGTGGAAATTCCACGGGATGAGAAATATATTTAATCAACAAATGTGTTTTGATAAAACTGATACTTTTCTGGATAGCGCAAAGAATGTGTTTTAGACAGGAAAACCCATAAAACGCAGCAAATATGTGTTTACTAACATTTCTATAAAAATAGTGTCCATTGTATTTTAAATTTAGAACCGACACAAATGCGAAAATAATGTGTACAAATAAATACTCAGAAGGTAATACTGTGCTACTTAATTCAATACAAATAATAAAATCACATTGTAATCGACAATTTTTAATGTACTCCTTCAGTCCAGCACCTCTTGGCAGACAATATTATTTGTTAAAGTTCGTCCTCTTCTTTTTCCCCGTTCATCAGTGTATATTACCTTAAGTCTCACATTTGAGAGTTTGCATGCTCTTGAAAATGCCACATATAATTATCCGTGACTGAAGACGGGCTGAGTAGGAATACTCAAACCTTCATGAATGTTTGCCCCTGTGACTTGTTGATAGTCATGGCATATGACAAACAAATAGGAAATTGGGTTCTCTCTAATGTGAATGGCAAGTTAGGGTCACTTAGTGCCAGCTTTATTCTGGGAATAAGGACACGTCTTCCATTTAGTGAATCGCTAATAATCAAAGCCTCAATTGAATATTGATGCATGGCCACCACTTCAAGTCCTGTCCCATTACAGAGTCCATTCTGAATAGAAATAATTCGAGAAAGCATTACTACCGAGCCAGGCTTAAAGCATAATTTATGAGGAGGCATTCCTGATGGTGTCAGTGAATTAAGGAACTCGAGAGAATAACCCTCTGCCTCAGTTGGGTCATCTAAATATGAAAAAAGTCACTGATACTATCGAGACTTATGACAGATTTGTATGTAAGATACGGATCTCTGATTAAACATGTCTTAACAATTAGAAGTTTATACAAAATGTCAAACATATCTTTAATGACAACATTCCTGGTGAAAACTAAGAAACTTAGTTTTCAACTGCTGCAATTGACTCTGCAATTCGTGTCATATTCGGGTACAATGTACCCGAATCATAGGGCAATACCCCGCCGAACTCGGTATCCACGATACGGACTCGAGTATATAAGGCTCTGGATCTCTAATTTTTTTGAAAGTGACACGAAACATAAATAAATAAATATATAAATAAATATAAAACACGACGGTCATTCTTAGTGTGTATTAGATTATATTTCCTTTAAGTAGACTGTCAGCTGCTTGCAGGTAGAGCAAGTAATTTTGTCAGTATTTACTTTGACTAGTATTGACAATGCAGATCCATTCGTAAAGAGAAAAAGAAACTGGTTGTAAGCTATAATAGGTGTTGCACTCAACATGGGATATTTTTGTTATAGTATTCGTCTTCGACAGTGTATCAATAAGCATTAATTTAAACTTGTTTACGTCAAATAAGAACACAGCAAGCGACTACATGTGAGGAAGAAGTAAACGTACAACAGTCCAGATAGTAATCCACAAGCTAAGTCACGAAATTAGTCAGGAAAACTAGCATAAACGGAGAGTTTAGTAAGAAATATGACACCGATGTGTGAGCGTTTTTTCATGTCCAAACTGAAGTATATGATGCCACATCTGCTAGACAAGGAAAGATTCTGACATGACCATCGAAGATAAAAACACAAGAAAGAAACTCGGTAGTCTTCACGTGTACCCTTTTTAGGAAACCATAATATTCCTCCCCGGTTTGGCGAGTTCCTCTCAGAAAACTTAGAGCTTCAAAGAGCAAGTCTTAAAATAAGATAAATTATTTCTAAATGATTGCGCAATGACTCAAACGAGGTTGTTTCTACCCGAAACGTCGTCTGAATACAAGCTTTTCTTGTGAGGTCACCACTCTCACCGAATTTCCTATCAACAGATTATATACTTCAGTATAAGTAGCGTTGATCGGTCACGCAGATAACTGTTCTTTTCAATTCCATTGGAGCGAGAATCTATTTAAAATACGTACCAATTTATTTAAAATACGTACCAATTTTTTCTATCACAAAAAATAATAGAATTGCCATATCACCAAGTAAGAGGCAGGAGGCACAACTGCACAGCCAGTGAGGAGCAGGAGGTACAACTCTACAGCCAGTGAGGGGCAGGAGGCACAACTGCACAGCCAGTGAGGGGCAGGAG
>VCRD01008940.1:3210-14756 GCA_006783055.1 Trinorchestia longiramus
GTTGTACTGTAATTTAATTTTACTTCTGACCTAAACTTATGGAATACAAACCAAAAATAAATTATCTTTTATTTATTTTAAGAACCACAATCGTCGATGTAAGGTTAACATTGTTTATTTTAAAATGTGGTTTATAATTTTTCCTTGCCAATAGGTTGGTGACAAAATTTTATTATAAAATCAAGGCAAGGGTAAAACTACTTTCAAAAATTTGACTTGAATCGAAAATTTGATGTGGTTGAACAGCAAAACATTTTCATAAGCGAGCTTGCATGAAAGATTTAATCGTGTGAATATTGGTGACAAGGGACTTATTTATTCTTGCTTTTAATTTCATACAATCGCGACGTGAACAGTGATGTATATTTTCTGAGTTAAATATGGCTTTTAGATGAGCTTTGTTTGTAGGTATTCCTAATAGAGGACAGAAACTTCACTTATTTCGTCTTTTTGGACAGGAGAATTGCCTGGATCTTCGGCAGAACACCTCCCTGGCCAATGGTAGTTACAGAGAGAAGCTGGTTTTGTTCCTCGTCATAGCGGTTACTAAACTGCAAGTGACGAGGAATGACAAGTCTTCCAGTTGTCCCAATAAGTTTTAACGGTGAACTCCAGAACTTCAGAAGCTATGCGTTTTATGATTGCAGTTGAATACGCGGGTACACTGGTTCCTTTACGCTCAGCGTATTAATCTTCGCACAGAAATCATCTTCAACAAAAAATGTTGTTAGTCTTTAAATTATTCGGTGTTATGAAAGTCACTAGCAAGCGATGCATTTTTTGAAAATATTGATGAAATTTAACTGAAACAGGAATATACAATTACATGCTCAAAGTACACAACGATAGCGATATTGCCCATCTTTCAACGATGATGCTAGAAAAATGGAGTCCTTTGTAATTACAGTGGGAATAATAAATAATGGTAAATGCAGATTCTCGAAACTGAGATTTTTTGTTATATAATCTGATTGTCATGAATGAAGGGGATCAGATTCATCTCTGAAAGGGAGATGAATAATAAAAGGAATCGCCCGATAACATAACTAGCTTATGCAAAACTTGCCTTGTCATATAATACCAAAAAAAGGGGAAGAGAGAAAAGAGATTGAATTCAAATCGACAGCGAAAGAACCCTTGCTGTGAAGAGCGGAGGTCAAGATGGATAAACAGCCCTCATAATAAGGAAATGAACATTAAAGCAAAGAGGAAGGCATAGAGGGGAAACTACAGGCAACTGGCCTTTAGTTTATAGCTCAAGATACAATCATGAAGTGTGGAAAGCTGTGCCCTCAACAGAACAGAATAATTTAAAGTTCTATTTATGAATGGGAACGTTGTCATAGAAACTCTGGAAACAAACAGGAATGGAGACAAGAACAAAGGTCTCGTAGATAGACTCTCTGTGGTTATATGCTAGTACTTAAAAATCCTGTATTGTAGGAGAGATATAAAATGATTGACTCCCAGTTGCAAGCCCAACTTTTACCGAGAGGAGGTGAAATGTGTTATGAAAATCAGGCTAGTTTCTAAGAAACAGATAACTTTTTGGAAGTTATACTTAGCTTTTGTGAACTAGGTAATCTTTAAACGTTATACTGCACATGTCAAATCAGAAGAACACCTTAGAGCAGTGCTATTGTGTCACGAGCGTAAAGGCCTTACGTCAATGTCAACTTTATTTCACCAGGCTTCTCAGAGAAAGCAAGCTTTGTTATGAAACCATGGACAAGGACTATTAAAAAAGAGGCAAAAAGTGTGTGGGCTAAAGAACAAGGGGATAAGATTTCTGGGAAACCCGAAAAAAATGTGGATAGAGCTTGAAGAAGGGAACCTCGGTCTTCGTAGCGGTGGGCTGCAGTAAAACAAATGAAATAAGAGAGTGAGTGAGGATAGTTTCATGAGATCCACTGAAAAGTGTGAATGTAAAGGCCCAAGTGGAGCGTGGTAAAATGTCAAACAAAAGTGCTTATAGAACGAGACGTTTACTCAAATAAAGTAATAAGTGAAAAAACGAGTGAATCAGTGAAAGATCTGCCTTTCAGAGGAATCAAGCAAACCGCACGACGGAAATAATCAACTGATAAATGTCATAAGTACAAGGGCATTCTCGACAACTGTTAAAAGAATGAGAATGAAATAAATGAAACAGAGGTAACATGAGCTGAAAAGTAATGAATTTTCTTTGGATCACTACAGGTAGCAGGTCTTTCTTTGTGAAAGAAGATATTTTCACAAACATCAAGAATCTTGTACAACTAGGAGATAGAGTTCTGTGAACACTGTGGGGAGGACGAAGTCACAGGATAACTCGTTGATGCGGGGGTTGTGTTGGACTGAGGATTCAGCGACCAATTAAGTGACTACAAAATCTCTGTATGAGCGTATGTCATCAGGATTGGTTGTTGAATTGTCGTACCTGAGGTCAACTTGTCGAGTATTAGTAGGTGCAACATTCATTATATATGTAAAATTAACATGAAATTGGTAGTTGCGTTGCATAAGTCATAAGGAACGGGGGATTTTCACAAGTCGAGCAGGTTGTAGGCTGAAGGTTAATGATACGGTACGTCATTTCCTCAACGCTATGTACGATAAATTGAAAAATTGGGTAAATATATATAAAACATGTACTGGAGTATCATACGCCCAATACGAGATCAGGAAAAACAGTCAAGTGTGAGGAATATTCAGAACATTGGCAAGAGGTACTTCACTTGAGTATTTACGATCTGGGCGAGTACCAAACTATTAATTAGACATTTGTTGCAACCCGTGTGTAATTACAGGTTAGTTGTTTCATGTACGCACTTTTTTGACCATGTTAGAAGTTATGCGTGTGTATCGTAGAAAGGAATGTCAATACCTTCGGTGCAAGCTGTCGGTTTTAGCGTAATTATCAGCAGTGTATTGACGTTTGAGGTGTCGAAAGATGAAATTGTGAACGTTCTGTTACGTTCTAAGTTCTTAGTTTAAAAGGTTTAGCATGCAAATTTGAGGTTTGCCAATTTCAAAAAAGGTCATTTCCTCTATTTTTTAATTCAGACACATCAAACATACAAGTTTCTGCGAAACCGACAGCCCGGGCCACCTCTCGCGACAGTACCGTTCCCAGCTGTACCATTCCCGGCAGTACCATTTCCAGCTGTACCAAGTGCACCTGTATCGTTCTCAGCTGTATCATTTCCGGCTGTACCGTTCCCAGCTGTACCATTTCAAACTGTTCTATTCTCAGATGTACCATTTCCCGCTGTACCTTTCCCAGCTGTACCGTTCCAGCAGTATCAGTGATGTGACACGGCAACCAGAGGTAACTGCACCATCACAGGTAATTGCGCTCCGATTGCCTGCCTGGTTAATGTTGATCTGATGGTACGAGCTTCATTCTGAGCTACACAAACACACTGTTACCACATAAATATAAACACACTGTCATGGCACATACACTAACACATTGTCCCAGCACAAACACACAGTAACAAAATACACACACACTGTCGCAGCAACACGAAACAATATTCTTGATCTCATCATTACGACTGATGATCTCAGCATAAATGGATTAGAAGTTATGTACAAATCGGTGAGCATCAGATGATAGACTTCACGCTCGAAGTACACGACCCTAACACAAGGGCTCAACAAAATCGAGTCCTAGACGACAAACGGACAAACTTCGAACTAATGAAAGAAGAGCTTAGCAGCATTAACTACGAAGTACTCATGAGGAACAAAAACGTCGAGGAATGTTAGATGATATTCAAAAGAAAAATTGCAACTGCCACAGAACACCATATCCAAGAAAGCAAATGAGGCCAACCAATAACTCACCTTGGTTTTTACAAGTAATTAAATGCCTCATTAATTACAGACAATAGTCATTCAGAAAACTTAAACGATACTAAACAGAACCCTATTGTCAAGAACATATCTGCACCTGCAGGGCTTTTAAGTGAACGATGAAATCTACAAAGCCAAATAAAAAAATTGCAGTTTCAGCTCCAGCCAAAACTAACTTGAAAAGCTTCTACGACTATGAAAATGATTGGTGACTCAAAAGAGACACTATTGGATCACTGATCGATCTCGACTGCTCAACTCAAACGGATAATAAAACCAAAGTCAGAATTCTTAATACATACTTTACCTCTGTGTTCACTTGCAGTAACTTAACTGAAATCCCGCATCCCCATGCTTTAAATCCTGAAGAAAATCTGACAGATGACGTATGTAGAGTATAAAAAGTACAAAAACAGCTTAGCATTCTGAACACATATAAGTCAACTGGACCCGAATGCCTTGATCCCAGGATGCTCTAAATAACAGCAGTAGTATTTAGCAAACCTTTAGCAATGATCTTCACTCGATCGCTTGAAACTGGGATTGTTCCAAAAGGCTGAAAGAAGGCAAATGTCACTCCTATTTTCAAAAAGAGGAACAAACAAACACCTAATAACTATCGTCCAATCAGTCTAACATCTGTCATATCTAAAACAATAGAAAGACTACTCAAAGTCCGTACACCAAAGCACCTTAATGATGAAAATTTCATAACTGAGACCCAGCGTGGATTCAGGAAAAAACGTAGTTGCCTCACAAACATCATTAACTATTTTGTAGAAGTCAACTGCACATACAACCGTAAAAAAGCCGTAGACCTTATATACCTAGACTTTCAAAAAGCCTTCAACAAGGTTCCTCATGAAAGACTCATGACCAATGTTGAAATACGTGGAATACAAGGCAACTACTCCCGACAGATACGAAACGGGCTCACTGGTCGCACACAACGCGTGACGATTCACGATCAAACCAGATTTTGGACACATGCAATATCATGAGCCCCTCAATGAAGTGGTCTAGGCCCGCTCCTCTTCATCATCTACATAAACAACTTTAATGTCGGATTCATCAGTAAAATAAAAAAATTCGCCGTTGGCACGAAATTCTGTCACGAAGCATTCGCCGAAAGGGACGGAGTAACTATTGGATTCGACCTCAACCGCCTTCTACAATGAACTGAAACATGGCAAATGTGCTTCAATATTGATAAATGTTCAGTAATACACGTTGGTGCAAATAACCGGCATTTCCGACACACGATGAATCACATGCCAATTGAAGCAGTCCAGCAACAAAGAGATATAAGTGTCATTGTCACTGACGATCTCAAACATGACATAGAAGTTGAAAAAAGGGCCAGAAATGCTTATATTCTTGGTTTTATCGCACGAAACTTAGAATACAAGTCAAAAAACATAATATTACTGTTCTATGGAGCTCTAGTCCGACCACATTTGAAATATGCAGTGCATCTCTGGTTTCCTACTTTACAAAGAGATATTAATTTAATTGCAAATATTCAGCGTTAAGCAACGAAAATGATTCCAGAACTCCGCAATTTCAGCTACGAAAGATGTCTTTAACTTCTGAACTTATCTCCCTCGAACAAAGAAGACTATGAGGACAACTTATTGAGACCTGCATGTATCTCAACAGCCTTTACGATCTTACCCTGGAAGTACTGTTCCAAAGAGACGGTAACATTCGAACCAGAGATTAAGGACAAGCATCTAAACTTAAAAACTTCATGACATCTTAAGCTATGAACTTCATTCCTGTTATAATTGCCACAACTTGGAACCAGCTGCCCAAAAACATCGTTTCTGGTGGCACTATGAATAAATTCAAAAATCATCTTGACAAATATTTGATTATGAACTCCCCAGAATCATAACGTACTGATTCTATGTCCCTAACTCCCAGGGCCAGAGTAGGATTGAGATTAATGTACGTGACTGAAATGCCTGTGCGTGAGTGAAGTGCGTGTACGTGACTGTATTGACTTACGAGACTAAGATTTACGCGCATGATTGATACCCTTACTTCAAACGGCATGGAACTTGGGTATCAACCCAAGAATGGGCCAAACGGCTCGTTTATATTCCTTTATTCTATCCTATTCGCAGCACAAACCCACTGTCACAGCACACTTTGTCACATCACAAACACAGACACATTATCATAGCACAAACATCATATCACACTACAGAGACACTGTCATAGCACAAACGCAAACAAGCCGACAGCTTGTTTGCGTTTGTGCTACGACAGTGAAACACTCTGTTGCAGCACAAACACACTCACAGTTACAGCACGAACTAGTCCCCACATTACACAAACACATTGTCACAGCACAAACACAAACACTGTCTCAGTACAAACACAAACATACTTTCACAGCGCTAACGCAAACACACTGTTTAAACACGGACACAAACACACTGTAACAGTGCCACCACAAACACACTGTCACAGCAGAAACACAAAAAAGATTATGAAATAAACATATCGTACAAGAAAAATAAAATGCATGAACCTCATTTTGTTTCGAACGGTGGACGGTGTTTCGAAACCTCATTTTATTATTTTTTTGTGATATTAACTGTTCTTTCCAACAACTCTCCCTCACTATCCAGTCCAGGGTAGATCTTTCATCTGCTCTCCAGTTCTGGATAGATGTTTCACGTACTCTCCAGTCCAGGGTAGATGTTCCACCTACTCCCAGTTCAGAGTAGATATACAACCCTCTTTCTATTTAATGTAGATCATAATTTTTTCGTATAGTTTCACTTATCACATTTATTATATATCATTTATATAAATAACACGATAATAAAATTGAATTAGACAAATGAACTCTAAGTGTATTGATAATACTCCTGTATGCACCATGCACTGTGTGTGTACTTCTATGTACTTCATGTACTGTGTGTGATATCACTTGTGTCTACTTCACTTCGTGTGTTAACACTTCTGTACAATCCACAGTGTGCATTTTAACACTTCTGTATACTCAACAGTGTGTATGTTAACATTTCTGGATACTCCAAGGTATGTGTGTTAACACTCCTGTATACTCCACGGTGTGTGTGTTTACACTTGTGTATACTCGATGCACTGTGTGTGTTAACATTCCTGTATAATCAATACACTGTGTGTATTAACACTCCAGTATGCTCCAAGCAGTGTGTGTGTGTGTGTTGACACTCAAGTATATTCCATGATGCATCTTCATCTAAAGTAGATTATGATTTTTTTCATAGTTCCACTTCATCATAAATTATATGCCATATTGAAAAAAATACCAAAAATTTACTTAGACGTAAATTACCGGTGAGTGAATTGACGGTATGCACCATGCAGTGTGTGTTAACAGTCCTGTACTCTGCAAACAGTGTGTGTGTGTGTGTGTGTGTGTGTGTGTGTGTGTGTGTTCGCAAGATCCAGGGGCTTCTTTCTAGCATTCATTTGGCCAACAAAAATTTTCGATGAGTTGTCTCGCATTATCAGGAGTGGGTTTGTCATACGACAATATTGTAGGTTTGTCATGAGTTGTCAAATGTGTCAAATTCTGTTAGTGGTGTGAAGTTTGAGTTGACCAACTATTGAACGTGAAGTCCATTTAGAACACACCAAAATTACCAAGTATTGAACATGAATTCTTTTAAGAAATCAAGAAAATCCAAAACTATTTAACATGGAATCATGCGTTTGGCTTTCTGTTTTCCTATGAGAGATTAGACTGCTTATTATCAATAATTTAAGCATCTTATGATTATATGAATTTCTTATAGCAATATTTCCGGCGTGGGCTACTACTAGTGCCTCATTCCCTGGCCATGTAGATAAACTTCAGATCCAATGGTAAGCGGACATGCCCAATGCTTGAAAATTCTTGTATAGCCAAGTCGACGCCTTCTACCGGCAGAACGTCGAAGTTCTGGGTTATGGCGGCCGTGAAAAGGAACAGCTCCATGCGGGCCAGCAACTCCCCAGCACACTGGCGACGACCTAGAACATAGGTTTCTCTATTTCTGTATGTAATAAAAAATTATGTTCAAATCAGAAACAGCTTCAGTGAAGACAGTATAATAATATTGTTAAGCTGGGGGTCGTACATTTCCAGTGATGGAGTGAAGGCGGAAACTTACCCTATCACAGGGATTCCCCGTGCAAGCTTTTTATGTTCGTGGTACTTAAAGTAGACACAATGTTTAAGCGATGAATTTGAGATCAGGCTTTGGTATTTAATATGCAGAATTACTAACTAAATTAAAACCATGGAAACGGTTCGGTCTGAATCTTCCGAGGGTGATTTTGGTTGTGTGTTGTAACACTCGGGTGACAAAACTCAACGCGCATTTATACATAGAAGTGACTATTCAACTTGTTCGAGTTAAAGGTTTACAAGCGTTGTAACTCTCGTGCTTCTTCTTAAGTTGCAGCTTTCAACTATACAAAATTTCATGATCTAATCTTTTTCAACCTCTAACTTAAGCTTAGAAGGAAAGCAGAACAGGTATGCCTGCTAAGACAGGCAATGATATGCATAGGCTTACCACACCTTGCGATCAGTGGAGCACACTGTACATCAATGTCGCCTAGAAAATTGAACACATTTTGGTTTGGTCAAAGTTTTTCAAAATTGACTTTCACCCTTTCAAATTTTACCTGATCCAAAGGCAAAGAAGCCCTGCTTAGGAGCTGTGTACTTGGTACCGCTTTCATCCAAGAATCTTTCAGGGTAGAACTTGTGTGGGTCATCCCAGTACTGCGGGTCGTGGTGGATGGAGTAGTTCACTACAGAGATAGCGGTACCCTAGAACAAAGTGTTTACTCTGTGTGTAGACTTCAAGATGAATAATTAGAGTTTAACTCTCAAACAAAACGGGACATGATACTTAATGTTGAATTTTGGACTAAACAACCATATTAAAGTATAATATGACTGAGTTAATTGATGCTTTGACAACTACGATCGTGACATGATAAATTACATTTAATTTGAACCTTTTGTTGTAGAAATTAGATTCTCAAAATTCACCGTCAGCCCCCACGCTGAAGAGGATGAGAAGAAAGTAGGAACACAAAACTTGAAGTTTGAAACTGAAGTCATTACAGCACTTAGAAAGTTTATATTCAGAGTCCAGACCTTATGCAGCAGTACCCCAAAGCTAATACCTTAGGAATACAGTGACCTTAAGTCCTTACCTTAGGGATAGAATACCCATGGATCGTGGTGTCGCGCGTAGCTGCTCTCTGAACGTTCACCATGATCATAGAGGAGTAACGTAATGCCTCGACAGTGAACGCTTCCACTAGTGGTAGTCTGAACGTAGAGAAATCTTGAACAATGCTTCAATTATTTTAGGGGTCAACTAGACGAAACAATAAGTTAGAATCTTGAGTCATGCAAAAATTAACGTATTTTTCTAATAATTGTGTTAGATCATGATTCTTCATTTAACATTGTTTCGCCATATCAGTGATTGTCCGTAGGCTGGGCTTCGTTTTGAACTTCTTCATATATGATAACAAACCATCATTAAAATACGTACAAGTCTTTGCAGTTCTTCTCTGAAATGTGTGATAGTGTTTACAGTTCTTTACTGAAATACTCACTAGTTTTTGCAGTCTTGTGCCGAAATGCGTACTTATTTTTACTTTATCTCTCTAAAATGCACACTAATCTTTACAGTTCTTCTGTAAATCAACAGTCCAATCACACAGCGTACATCCTTACGAAACGTCCGTAAAGCAAAAATAATAATAATAATCAACATTCCTATGACAAAGGGAATAATACAGGAGAGCACCCCTTTGCTTGAGTAAAACACAATGTATCTATAAGAATGACTGAATGTAAAATCTACGAGGAAAGAGAGTAAATCTTCATTTATGGATGGGGAAACATTGGAAAAAACTTAAAAGATGAGTGGTGATGGGAAATTGTTGTTACGAATGTCATGTGATGTTGCAGATATTGTTTGATGAAACTTAAACCTGTAAGGGTACTAAATGAATTACTAAACTGAATTACTAAATTTCTCTTCACTAACGTCCTGCAACTCCTCCAATGACACTTTCAAAAGACTTGGTATAAGGATTTCACCTCTCGTCTCACGAACCATTCACTTCTTCTGTTTTTCATCCACCAACTAAAAGTTAATCAAGATTTTATTCTATAAGTACCTTGGCTTTTCATCGAGTGACACCATGCGGTCCCTGGGCACCACTTTATCTATTTGCTCCTGCATCCTCTTTCTGTAGTCAGGATATCGCGCCAGCAGGAAGGCAACCCACTTGAGCATGTTGTTGACAGTGTCAGAACCCGTTTGGAAAAGGTCGAAAACGATCTGATACAAAGCTGGAATAAAAGATGTTGCCTTAAATTTACATATGCAGCTGAAGGTCTTTACGTACATCATGGTCGTAGGTTAGAGTGTAACATTCGTCACAGTTTACTATTTCATTTCATTACGCTCGCTTTGTGAACGTAGATGCAATGGGAAGCTTATTTTTAAAACGAGTTTAACCATATGAAGTCAAATTATAATTTAATTCTAACAACAACCAATCATTTCCCTTAAAAAAAATAAGCTTACGCTCGTCTAAAATGAGGACAAGTTACAGCAGGGGTACCAATGACTTAGAATTACAATACGTAAATGTATTCAAGTAAACCGTTTCTTCTCAACTGGTACACCCGGACATGAATACATTTGTATGTATTTTTTGAATTTATTTATTTGATTTACCGGTGGACGTGAGCTATGCAAAGGAGTTTCCATATTGAAAGAGAAGGAGGCTACCAAAAGAAAAATGACACGTATTTTATAGTAGTTTTAACCTTTCGGTATTCACAGTATAATGATTACAATCAGTGTTGGGCAGTATTTAAATACATTGAATTCAAACACGTATTTAAATAGGTATCTAAGTACATTTGAGAGTTTAAAAATGTATTTCAGATACGTTCAAAAACATGTATTTCCATACCGTATTTAAGTACAATATTTGTGTATTTAAATACATTGAAATAATTTTTCATCTAGGTACGACGATTGAAACGAGTTTGAACGTTAAAGCACGGCACATGAAATGCATTTAAATGTTATTGTAACGCAAAAGCTCTTTTTTCACGTCTACAGCTTGACTAGTAGGTAAGGGTGAGTTTTCGTGAGGATTGGTCGGAAGTAATTGTTCTTAAACTCGTTGCTTGTCGTACGCATAAGCTATTGTTAAGATGGCATTTAAGAGCTCTATTTACATTATGTTCCTCACCCTCTTCAAGTACCAACAATAGAGAAAAGACGCTAAAGCACTCTATTTTCTATGTAAAACAATTTAAAATCAAAGAAAAATCTACCGTTAAACTCATATGTGAGTGCATGCTGAGTGGCCAAACGATCTCAACCGCCATGAAGAGTATAAGGAATTTTTACACTCATATTAAAGTGCGCAAGACCTTTTATTCCACGATTCTAAAACAAATAATTCTTTGGTAAGTTACCAACTCTGTATGTACCATTTTTTAAATTGGTAGGTTTTTATTTCCTATTAATTAACAATACTTTTGCAATGGTCATGGGAAGAATTCATGGCAAATATTGTAACGTAAATCCAAGGGTCCATGCTGTATAACAGAGAATAATTAATAATTGTAAAACTATTTCCTTTCATATGATAAGTTATGATGTTTC
>VCRD01008941.1:0-16109 GCA_006783055.1 Trinorchestia longiramus
TGACGTCATCGTCTGAAAACCGCCGTTGGGGTGGTCATTGCCAACCCCCCCATATCATCGTACTTCTCTTTACTGTACTGTGGTTTACCTTGAGCGATTTTGATGTGTGCGCCCGCCTTGCATCTGTGCTACAGTGGACACTATCAAGTCTAATCTTAAATAGCCTTAAACATGGAGCCTCAGAAGAAGAAAACTAAATGGTATCACCAGTCATTCAATAAGGAATGGTTGAATGACCCAGACTTCAAAGTCTGGCTAGAACAAGATAAACACATCGAAACTTCAAGCTATTGCAAACTTTGTACATATACCATGAAAAATGCAAACAAATAAGCTTTGATCAAGTATCAAGCTTCTGCCAGATATAAAGCTAATTTTGAAACTGCAAAATCTTCTACCAGTATTACTCAATTTATTACAAAATCAACACCAACAGAATCAGAAGAAATAGCAAAGAGTGAATTGCTTATCGCAGGATTTTTCTGAACACAACATCCCATTTGTTCATGCAGATCACTTCACGAATTTATTGAAAAGAGTGTGTCCCGATAGCCAATTCGCTAAGAAACTAGCAATGAAAAAAACTGAAGTTTCATATGTTTTACAAGATGGCATTGCTTCAAATGAAAAATTGGTGCTAGATGAAAGTTGTTGGTATCAAAAATTCTCAATAATAATTGATGAAAGTACTAAGATTTCTGTAACTCAAACACTAGCAATGGTTAAGCGATTTTTCGATTTGAAAAAGTTAGATGTAGTTGATGCTATTTTTGATTCAATTATGGTAGAAAATAGAACCGCGCAAAGCCTTTTTGATGCCGTAAAAGCGGTCATTGAAGAAAGAAATGTTCCTCTCCACAATATTGTTGGATTTGGAAGTGACAATTGCTCCACGATGATGAGGAAAATCAGTGGCTTTCAAAAACTTAGCAGATGAAATTCCATTAGTTTTTATCATGGGTTGTGTCTGCCACTCGTTTGCACTTGGTGCAAGTAAGGCTGTCAGCGTTCTACCTCCATATTTAGAGCGTTTCATCAGAGACATATCAACTTATTTTTCTTGAAGTGGAAAGAGAATGAGAGACTTCCATCTCATTCAAGAAGTCACAAAGACAGTGTATCATAAAATTCCGAAAATGGCACAAACAAGATGGCTTTCACGCGAAAGTGTAATATCATCTATTCTGGTGCAATAAGAAGCATTGGTCTTCTTCTTTCAGAGTGAACAGAGGAAAAATGACGTTGATGGTTGTAAGAAGATATACGAGACTTTAAATGACCACGGAACGAAACCAATGATATTATTTCTACAGTACATTTTAGAGAAAATAATCCGTCTCAATATTAAGTTCCAGTCAGAGCATTTCAGACTACACCAGCTCTACATATCAGTCTCTACTGAGTTTAGAGACTTACTAAGGTTCATCAAAGAAGATATCATGAAAACAAGAAAGTTATCTGAAATCGAGGTACACAATAAAAAACTAATTAAAGACATCGATGATGTCTATCTTGGTGAGCAAGCGATCTCGCATTTGCAGAAAAACCCCTTCAAAAACAATGCTCTTGTAAGACCTTTGGTGTGCTACCTACGTCGTTTAGAATCCGTTAAAGCAGCAGGTTTGATTTAGTGCCATACATCTACTCGAGGTAGACGCCCAGTGAGTCAAAAAGACCTTGCAAGCGCCAGTTGTAACTTGCTACGGTAGCGGGCTTAAATAAACTGCTTCTCATGTGTATAAGGTTAAAACTCCGAGTAAAAGTTGGAACTCGTTTATTGGTGGTGGTGGTGGTCGGTACCAATAGAAAAGATTTGAGAGAGAGTTTGGCACAGGGTGTACCTAAGTAAAGAGGGGAAACGGTGGGGATATTAGGAGGAAAATAGAGATGAGCGCTCTGCGCACATGTATTTAGTGGTGGAGGTTTGTCATTGGGGTTTATTGAAAAACGTTACATTGGTACGACTTACAATTACTGAACACTTTGGCGGACATTGGGATCTAGCGGTAACTAAATTAGAAATGACGTAAATGGAGATTTGCATTGAGGGGTGACTAAGCCACTAGTTGCTGGAGAAAATACGAGGAGGCTGTGTTGCGTTAAGGGGTGACTAAGCCACTACACTCTAAACAAGAGATTTCGAAACGATTGCTTGCGTGTACTTGTTGAACTTGTAGCATGATCTGCTACCCCTTTAAAGCTTATAAAATTACAAATATTAAAATAACCTTATTTTTAGTAATAAAAATAAGACTAAAATTCGAGTGATTTTTACGAACTCTTTACAATTAAAACGTGCATATTTAGTGCACATTATAATAATAATATTAATATTAAGAGCGTTAGCCAGAAAGTATTTCACAATCAAAACTATAGTCTGGCAACATCTTCACGCTCGTGACGAGCCGTAGCTCCCCAGCGACGTCATTCGTGAATTTCAACATGTGACGTTAGGTTAAAAAAATTCCCTGAATTTGGGGGACCGTCTACCACCCACTACTTTGGAACCCAATTACCTTTCAAACTTTCATCTGGACGCTCTGGACGGGCTCAAGAATCAAAAGAAGTTCCAAGCTATTTCTCGTGCCAATTTCATGGAAGTACAAGCTGAGTTCCTTGTTGACGAGTTCCTTTATTTCCTTGAGTAAGGTCACACGGGCAGTTAGTTAAGACTTTTGTAAAGTGTTGGTAACTTTCAAATACACCCAACCACCACCAACCAAAATCTTTACAAACTCACTTCGCCAATTGAAAAACGTTTTCTATTTAGTGAAGATGGAGTCATTTCAAAATTGAGAGTGCTGGATCCAAAAGTAGCTAGTGAGGTAAACAAGTCTCCGTCAACGATTGCTCCATTGGCTCTGCATTTCTCTTCAATCGTAAATGAAGAACATTTGAATGAATTAGATGATCAGTGGCGCAATTGCAGAGTCTGCATCCGATCTGAATCTAGCCACAGAAAATATATCAAGATACTGATAATCACTAAAGGATTTAAGTGACGTTTTGGTTAATTGTAAGAATGCGCTCCTATAGAATTTTATGGCTACGCAAACAGTTCTCGTCAGCATCTGTTGAGAGGATCTTCTCTCAGATAAATGACATAAAAACAATAACAACAAATGCAATAAAGCAGAAACAGCATGAGATCGATTGTTAGCAAAACAATACATGAAAAGAAGTTCTTCAAACTGTCTAAACTGAGAGCCGGAGAAATCATTAATAAAGAAGGTTGAAGACGGAACTATTCATCAGCCGTATGAAGCCAGACTCAAAAAACAGAAAGAAAAGAAAATATTGTCTTTATGGTGTAGACCAGGAAGATAATGAAGAAAATGATTATTAAATATGACAAGTGACGTTAAATTTTCCGTTTTTTAAACATTTTTAACATCTGGGGAAATCTTGGGAAATTTAGTTGGTCACCCTTGGGAAAATCGTAAAATCTGAATGGCAGCCGTGCCTCAGAAATTCAGAATAAGATAGTTTTAGTAGTCTACGGTTGTGTGGGTGAGGGGGTTAACGGTGGAGTCTGTTTTCTGAAAGAATGGCAAAGGGAGTGTTGAATTATCAGGTTAGAATTGAGTGAATGGAGAATAAAAGGTGGATTAAACAAATTTTTGAATGGAATCTGAGTGAAAGTCTTTGGGAGAAAACTTGCTGGGGGCATGCAAGAAAACTAAAGGTTCAGAAGACTGTTTGTGTTAGAATTGGAAGACCTATGGACGATTGGTTATTGAGAAATCATCGAGGTAAAGGACTGGAGTGGGATTGCTATAAGTGGAAGAAAGAAATTAAAAAACTAACAAAACAGTATGGTCTGAACAAATGGAAGTGTAGTATGAATGGCAAAACTACTTTAATTTGGTATGCCAGTAAGAATGCACCAAGGTTAGAAATGTTTTATGATGGAAGTTTTGGCAGCCAACTGTTGTTTGCCATCAGATGTAAGGCATTAAGTGTGAATAGGCATACATGAAGGTGGAATGAGGGGAATACAAGCTAATGTTTGCAGTGTAACAGAGGAGTAGAGGAAACAGTTGAACATATAGGCATAGAATGTAGTAAATATGAACATGAGTAAGAGAGCCTCATGGATGTGGTCCATGAGCAGTATGGAGAGAACCAGTCGAATGTCAGGTGTGGTGAAGAGGACTGTGGTATGAGATATCTTGTAGGGCTGGGTGAGGAATGTAACATGACTGTTCTGGATGCAGTGAAAAATTTCTTAGTGCATGCATGGAATATGGAATATTGATGTTGAATAGTTAGTTTCCTTGAAGGTGACTACCTGCCAAACAGGTGGGTCTGTTTATGACAAGCTGGATCCCCCAGTGATGCCCTCACTTGGCTGGTTCATTTGCATTGAATGACTCAGGGTGGCACTAGAGGAATTACTTTAGACAACCCTGGCTCGCAGGAGAAAAACTCTATGATGCCATCCTGTTGTATGTGTGTATTAGAGGGAATTAAAGGCCATTACAAAGGCCCCAGCCAAACACTGGTCTTCTAATCTAAGTCCAAGTTTAAGTGTTCCTAATGTCTGTTTGATCACTGGAGATATGTGCTGCAGTAATTTTGTTGCCTTGATTGTTAATAGCTGCTATGATCTTTAGGGAAGTATTTAATCATTGAAACTGGTTGCTATCTGGACAACTTCTATGCCAAAGAGAAAGCATAAGAGGAGAAGTAGATCAATCTCTTTTCTTTCAGGAGGAAAATTAGAAGCCTGGCTTTCTACTTTAGTTCTCTCTTATCCTCAATGACTGCATCCATTAACAGGACCTGAAGAAGATAGGTGCTCATTACAGAGAAATGGATAAATTGGCTTTGGGAGAACAAATTATTTCTTAACTGTTCAGCCTACAGATATGCCATCCACTGGCACAAACCAAGAATTCTACCAGAAAAATTAATCTAAATTGCCTGACTTTGATTGTGTTTATGACAATTTGCATGCTGAGTCTGAAGAGAACAACTAAGTTACTCTAGGTCAAAGATTGAGGTAAACTAAAAAATGATGAAACATCTATGCCACTGACAGAGGTTTTAATACAACCTGTGGCAGAACATACTTCTAACATAACTTTTTATTAAATGAAATCAGACTCTTAAAAGCACTACCTGTCTCCACTATTGGTTGCAAAATTATTGCTAAGATCTCAATCAGCATTGAAAGAAACCTTGTTGTCACCATAAACAGCTACTATAATGACCATTCTGAGCTCCTAAACATCACAAAGTCTTTAGATGTTTCTAATGTCAGTTGCCAGCCAGCCAAACCACTTCCTGAGAAGTTATTGGCTGGTTTGAAAAAGATCTTACAGATGCAGAACTGCCTGAAGGCCTTACTGATGGTGGCTTTTGCTAAACAAGTTTATAAGAACAGGGAGAAAATGCAGATATCATTGTTTAATATGGTCTTGTAATAAATATTTTCAGTACACAAATTCATAGTATATATTTCCATGGTTTTAAGGTCTATGAATAATACATCTAGCCATTTCCCAGAAAATGTGCTGAGAGTAATCTACTTGAAATAAGCAAGTCTTAAAAGTTGACCATCCTTTCATCTAGTCCTGTTTGTATATTCTATATCTTATATGATAATAACATTACTTGCATATCTAGAGAATCTAACATTTTAACTTTTTCAGATAGTTTTCCTTTTTGAAATTATTTATACAGGATTTGAAGTTTCTCATGGCTACCTTAACTTCTACAGCAATCAATATATTAAAGGTATGTTTTCAGGAGTGTGGGTCTCTTGCTGAATTACTCATCTTGTCTTGAATGTTAACCTCTTCAGTTTTGGATGTAAAATATTAACTATGGTTAATAACTTTAAATAACCAATTTTATAACTAACTTTATTTGTGCTTTGTATATACATATTTACTTTGATTTAGTAACTATTTCTTCCCTATGCAGACTTAAAGGCTAGAACTTTATTTTTGTAGTTATGAGGTGAAATTGTCTAAAAAATAAAGAATTGTATGGTTTATTAGGATAATTGAAGTACACATAGTCAATAATTTTATTTTCTGAGAATGTGTTCATTGCAGAAATTCAATCAGGTTTTTGACCATCTTATCTCATGTTTGAAATTGTATGTACAAACAAATTTATGTTGATATTGCCATGCATCATTCATAAAATTACATTTATGACTTTAGTTAGTTACATTGTAGCTGTACTTGTATTTTAGTGGCTCCAAATATTGCTATCCAACACTAGAGTTGTTATGTGACTTTTAATATACTTACAAGATAAATATTCATGATTTCAATGATAAACTGAAACAAGGCTTTTATTATCTGGGATTATCCATGTGAATCCTTTCTTTCATTTAATTAATTATTGTTTGATTAATATATGAAAGGTTACTACATGATTTCATATTGATGCATACTTTTTTCAAGGGTTTACCCTTTGTTCTTGTATATCTTGGGTAGATGTAGATGAGAGTATCTGTTCGAGAGTGTGTGGAGCTCTAACCTACTGTATAATTCTAGTTCATCCCTATGTATTAATGTTGCAGTTCATCTATGCATTTAAATTCATCATTTAATTTAATTATTTACAGTCTTCAGTTCATTTAATCATTTTGCTTGTGCAGCACAACGCCTGGTCAGCCATTCAGCCGCAAAGATGGCTGAGCACGAGTGCTATGAGGACCATAAACTGCCACCGCGCGAGCATCACGCGTATCAAGAGCCCGGCATATTGTAGACAATCCCAAGTCCTATTGGTCAACAGCGATGGCTCTACAATAAACATTAGATATGAAAAACCCAGGAAAATCATTCGGGTAAATTTTTGTACATGTGTGTATTGCATGAAATTTATAGTGACAGAATTGGATACAAAATGTAAGGAAAAGCTGTTAAATTTTTGCTAAATCTGGAGTGGGTGAGTTAAGGTAATAGAGATTTGAAGGGCAACTGGAGTGGTTTGAAATGTGATTTCAACGTTGTGGAATATTCCTGAACACAAATATTACTATCACAGTGATTGAAATTATGTTGCTAGATAATCTTCACTATTAAAAATTAACTTTTCCTGAAGGATTTTAGTTGATTATTTTTCTCCACCACCTTACTGACTAACTTACAATGATCAAGTAGATTTCAATAGATGTTGCCATAAATTTTTTTTCAGCAATGAGCAATTGCTCTAATTGTGTCCTCAGCTTCTGGGGACCTGTACATATCTAAACTTTTATTCTGACGATCAGTAGACACTCTTATCTTCTACTCAATTAATAGCCTTATAGGTAACATGAATGAATAACAAATAATAGACTCTGTTGGATCCCATTTATTAAAATTTGTAGCAAAAAGTTATGATGTTGGTGTTTTGTAGATCAGTTTTACAGCTTTGTTTGTGAAAACAGATTTACGATTCTTTTAATTAGGACATCCATCCATTAAGGCCAGTTTGCAGAAATAAATTCAGCTTTATTGAGTCACAAGTACGTGTAAGCATTTACCCACTCCCTAAATGGACATCATACTGTTTATTTTTTCAGGCAAACTAACTTCCTCGAGGTCACATTGTATGTCAATGTAACTGTAAATTTCATGACTTACACGTTTTATGTGTTCCAGTTGCCACTTGACTTGACCACACTTACTGAAGAAGAACGCCTGGCTCGTCTTGATCAGCGCAAGCCCAAATCAAAGGTAATGTCACTTGTTAATAATAGTTCATTGAGTGCCATACTATGTAAACCTTGTACAAGGTGTGTGCTTGCTATTGAGATCAGTTGAAATTTACTTATTTATAATTGTTTCTTTTACGACTGAGGAGCAATTATAAATAAGTAATGTGTAATTATAATTGTTAATATGCAAATATGAACATGCAGGTCATTAGAGGTATTTTAGCTCTCACACAAGCTTATTCCACGGACGCTGTAACATAAATTTTCAGTTTGAACTCTTGTGTACTACAACTTAATTTGAATGATACGAGCCGTTCACCAGCATGTAAGTCATTTGAAACCAAATTTATCAAGCTTATTGGAGAACATTTGAACTATAGTAAGTCCTCGTTATGCGGCAATTCTTTCCGGTAAATTCAGTTACGGTGACTATTTTCATGTCTGTAGGGGTGATTTTCAACGTGCTGGAACACATCCTATTATTACATGTTATAATGGGATCGGTATACGGTAATCTCGATTTGATGCGAGGTTTTCAGGAACGCATATGGTGTCTGTATTTCTACTTTGAATTTCCTTTTTCAGGTCGTGATCGAAGACGAACTGGAAGACTTTAGCGTAACCAACAAATATAGCCATTTATGGAAGAGGCGATAGTAACGCGCAAGTATGTCATTTTACGGTTACCACGCGCATCCAACTTATTGTATATATTGTTTTAGGTCTTTAATGCGAGTCCACAGGAGAGAGAATAAGTCAAACTATATTCGTTTATCTCACATACGAGATTGGGATATTTCTTTACGCTCTTGTTTACTTTCAACTTTTCAAAGCGTTATGCATTATTGTCTACTGATTTGTTGCTGATGAAAGTACAATTCTGTTTGAGGAGGATTAATGCTTGTCATCTTTTAGGCAATTTTGTGTTCCTGAATTCTAGCTCGCCTTTGGAGACATCAATTGTGACTGAGGCCCACCTGTTACCCTCTCACTCAAACCTAGCGCGTTCTACAGAAATTCTCTTCAATTTTTATCAATACTAGAACTCTTCAATGCCCGTCCTCTCTCTGATTAGCAAATTTGAAAGTATTGAAGGGTGATGGCAGGCCAACTTACCTGACGAAGATTGTTTTTCTGTAAACATGGCATGCTGTGTCTGTGCGAAACGTTTAAATTCAGGGTAGAATTTTATTCGATATAATAGGGTAATTAGCGAAAGGTAGACAGAACCATCGATGATTTTATTGTAGGTCGAACATTGTGAACAATGAAAATTGGGCATTTTAACAACTAAATACTCGTGAAATTTATTTACTGCAGTGATCAAAATATTTTGTTCTAATAGACGAGATGTACAGAGAAAGAGATATTAGAAATATTAAATACCGCTTATTGATACTATGAGAAATGTCCACTGATAGTATCCATATTTATCACACGAGTCAAATAAAATGTAATAATTAAAGTTTGTGGTCCACTGGACACTCAGTTTATCACGTGCGATGCAATGTGTTCTGTTCTTCTCAATATTCGTAACTATACATCACTCGAAAAATAAACTGTTCCTGATTGAAGGTGAATATTCCTGCCAGTATTAAATCAAGTTAATAATAATCATCACTCCTTATCTCGTGTGATAAGGTACGAGTAGCAGTAATTCTAGGAGTGAGAAGATAAAAAAACTGCTCGATTTCACTTAATTGCTGCATTTCAAGCTTGAATTCAACTCGTGCACCACAGAATTACATCCAGTTCTGTTTATATCAAGGGATTAGAAAACAGTCGATAACCTCTACCGGAGCATATCCAGCAGTATACATAGACGCTTCAAAAGTAAACTACTTTTAAAACCTAGGTTAGTTATGTCATCCCTACGTAACTTGCACCTCCAAATAATCAGTAGTAGCGTTACCTTCAAAAATAAAACGTGTTATTCTCAAAAAAGGTAAAGTTTTCCGGCTTAGGTCTTAGTCATGAGAAGGGTTTTACATTTAATTAAGAGAGTCAGAGAGAACTGTAAAGCAGTTTACAAGCCGTTTACAAGCCATTTACAGTCGACGCCAAATCAAACATAGTAATGATATACTTGTATCATCAGGTGGTTGAAGTTTTATATAAATAAAAAAAGTAAAAACGTGCAACCATAGGCAACTTACATTTGAGCTTATACTTCTGACAATTCCTTTGAAGTCAAATTTTCTGAAGCTATAAGAAAAAGTAAATGTTGAAAACGAAGCTGTTAGTAGCCAACATTACAATAAAAGATGAATCTTGGAGGGAAGAACTGGCGACACTGAGCAAATGGAGTTGAGTGAGCACATTTGGGATGTCAGGGAAGTCACTCAAGCCGAGACAGCAATTGATGATGGAACAAACATCCCTTGACCTACGCACTAAAGATGCTTATGGATGAAAAATCATGAACAGCATTTGGAGAGGAGCTCAAAAATAGGCTCATTATCTCCAACACAGAGAAGAAAGAAAGTCGCACTGAAGATGGCTAGTAGATTCAAAAGGTGGGAGCTTATCCCTGGAAAAAAGTACTTCATTTTTCAATGAATCAAATCTGAAAGAGGCTGAGGAGGAAGAAACTTCAGCAGTATCAAAATTTAACTCAATTTTATGACTGTATTTGTTTGTGCGTGAAAAATCTCCCTTTTCCAAACAACAATTTTGCGGAATTATTACCGATTGTGAAAGCATTCGATGAGTAGGAGATGAGAGCCCGCCGGTCTGTTGTTGGAACACTTCAATGGTGTCGCCGTCCTCCATATCTAGGCCTCTGGGCGTGTCATTTTCAGAGATAGCTTGTCCATCAAACCTGAAGCGCACGGTCGATTGCGCAAGCTTGGACCGGGCACAGTAGGCACTTATCAACTTCTTCAGGGAGGTGTGCTGCTTGATCTTGAAATGGACCACTTGACCATCCTGGCCCAACACCTTCAGGTTGATGTGGTCAGTATTTTCCTTCTGAAAATGAGGAAATGGTATTACTTCTTGTACATGTACGTAGGATGAGGACTGAAGAAGAGATTGCGTTTGATGAGTCTCGTTCCAGATTGGAATTTTTTTCATAAAATTTTAGTATGAAGTTACTTTTACGTTGAGACAAGAAAAAATGTCGAAATGAAAAGAACTTCATTGGTAGCTTACGAACTCCGGTTTCAAGTCAGAAAGCTTACCGAAGGCACCCTAAAATGTAATAACTAATCATTTTTAAAAGAGTATGTGCAAATTATTTCGATGAAGTTACTTAGTTACCATAACCAAACCACTGATTTCTTGCTGACAAACATTGATTGAAAAGTAGTATTCTTTCGTCTCTAAAAAAAACGAATAAATTAACAAAAACAATACAAACAATTTCATAACTAATACAAGTGAAAATTGGTACACATCGGGGCTGAAAGCATATGATAGAACATCGTTATTTTTCGTTCATGGCTAAGTTATCCTTGAAGCGTGTAATTAAAGCCTTAGAGAATGTAATCCCCATATTAACTATCATCTTGTTTTCGTCTTCAAGAAATCTACCACTTAACTTGCCTATGGAACACAAAAAGAATGTAAGTTATGCATTTCAATGGTTAGAAATATTGAAATAGTAATTAATTGCAAAGAACATAGTATGTCGCATAACCAATCTTTATTATAAAGTAATTTCCTTATTTTGCAGTAGTATTTCTACCAAAAAATTGCTGGTGTTCAACGTCTACGAGTTTTTCATGGGTGTAATTTAGTAATTTTGTTCATTTATTTCTATAAAATGACACTGAAACTAGTACTAGGACCTGCTTCAAAAAATTTATTCTGTACTCTAGCACTTGGTGACTGGAGTAAAATACCTAATCACTTAGTGCTTGAAAACCAGAAAAGCTCAGAGAAAACATATCTTGATTTATCAAATTTAAGAAGATAGGCACTTTAACAAATTTTTTCAGGGCTAACAATTCAACATCAAGAAAAGATTATCTCCATACAGCAGTTCTTTGATTTAAAAAAGAACTCATTCTTTAACAAAATAAAATTTGCTGATTGATACCAGCAAACAGTGTCCATAATGCCAATATTTTGAATACCTGGCATCTTCATAGGCACATTCAAATATTGACTTCGTTGCTACATCAAGGAAAGCAATTTTAGTACATAAAAAATGCAGTTTGGGGTAAAATTTGGAAAAATTGTTTTAGTACTTTTCTGATGTAAGGATTTAACCATTTTCTTTAAGAGAAAATCAGATTAACCCTTAAATTATTTTAAGATCTTCTGAGCCCTTTTCCCCAACAATAAAAATTACAAAATTTAGGAAATTTAAAAAATTCTTGAATAATTTTTTTATTTCTTCAGTGGTAGGAAGAGCTTCTATATCAGCATTTTCTGGGTTCAAATGCTGAAAATCTAGTTGTGAAAACTTGCTCAAGAGCATGGACTATTTATAATATTTTTATTGAAGTTGATTATTTGAGATCTATCACTTTACCATAGCTTTATTATACTTCACATGTACATCTTCAGTAGTCAAAAGATTTAGAAAAAATATGATGAAAATACTGCACAACTTTTAATTCATGCTCAAAACCATACAGAATTTCAACTTAATTGATTTCTAATAAGTATATAGGTATAGGAATTTTAAAATATTTTTTCTTACCTTTGCCTCCTCAGCCATGATGAGCAACTGTAAACTATAACAAATTTTTCGGATTCACAAATTTGTGATATGGATAAATGCGACATCAAGCTTCAATGATCTTGCGTAATTTCATAGTACACAATAAGTTGTTTAGTTGAGTTTGTTCAAAATATAGAATCCCTGAAAGAGAAATAATTATAACATAGACAGAAACTAAAAAGCATTCAATAATTATTAATAGAGTTGATAACTTGAAAAATAATTTGTTTCAAAGTATTTAAAGTGTTCAACTAATTATAAAACTCATGTACAAAAAGAGTATAATTAAAAAAAATCAGTATTGTCTAAGAATTTCTAAACTATTTAAGTAACCTATTAAATTCAATATTTTAATGTTTAAATCCTCACTATAAATAATAAGATAAATAATTCATATAATGATTATATTATATGTATAATATATATATATANTTAGGTGCCCCGAAATGGACGGCTGCAGAAGCTCTTAGAGGGGATTTAGGATCGAGTCTGTTTTCTGAAAGAATGGTAAAGGCTGTGTTGAATTATGAGGTGATAACTGAGCAAATGGAGAATAAAAGGTGGGTTAAACAAATTTTTGAATGGAATCTGAGTGAAATTCTTTGGTAGAAAATTTGCTGGGGCATGCAAGAAAACTGAAGATTCAGAAGACTGTTTGTGTTAGAATTAGAAGAACTATGGATGATTGATTATTCAGAGGTCATGGAGGTAAAGGAATGGAGTGGCATTGCAATAAGTGAAAGAGAGAAATTGAAAAACTGACAAAAGAGTATGACCTGAACAAATGGAAGCATAGTATGAATGGGAAAACTACTTTAATTTGGTATGCCAGTAAGAATGTACCAAGGTTTGAAATTTTTTATGATGGTAGTTTTGGCAGCCAACTGTTGTTTGCTGTCAGATGTAAGGCATTAAGTGTGAATAGGCATACATGGAGGTGGAATGAGGGGAATACAAGGTTATGTCTGCAGTGCAACAGAGGAGTAGAGGAAACAGTTGAACATCTGGTCTTAGAATGTAGTAAATATGAACATGAGTGAAAGAGCCTCATGGATGTGGTCCATGAGCAGTGTGGAGAAAACAAGTGGAATGCAAGGTGTGTTGAAGAGGACTCTGGTATGAGATATCTTGTAGGGTTGGATGAGAAATATAACATGACTGTTGTGGATACAATGAAAGATTTCTTGGTGCATGCATGGAATAAGTGACAGTGATGTTAAAGGGTCATTTTTTTTAATGTGACTATCTACTAAGCATGTGGGGTTTGTTCATGACAAGCTGGATCTTCCAGTGATTCCCTCACTTGGCTGGTTCATTTTCATGGAATGACTCAGGGTGGCCCTAGAGGAATTACTTTAGATGACCCGGGCTCACAGGAGAAAAACTCTGGGATGCCATCCTGTTGTATGTGTGTGTATTAGAGGGAATTAAAGGCCGTTACAAAGGCCCCAGCCAAACGGTGGCCCTCAAATCTAAGTCTAAGTTTTAAGTTTAAGGGGAATCAAATAGTTTTGTATATATGTGTTACAATATATAGAAAAATGTAATTTTTAGTGCAAAGCTGAATTTTAAAGGTTTTTCTTTCATCATGGAAGAATAAAGGGCTAGTTTTTACTATACCGTTAGAACATGACGAAGAGATGTAATTGTCAGGTTTAGGTTTGCATGCTGCAACACTGCCTGTTGTATTTTGTATTATGTACTAGTATAGTTTAATTGCATTACAATTGCTAAGCTATCAGCCAAGTAAATATACTAGTAGTATTGCAGTAATTGTAATCATTGAGAACAACCTTTACTTGATAGAAATGAAGCAGCAGAGAAATTTTGTGGTGAACAAAGGCTTTTCAAAGTTTTTAAGTTCATAGTGAACTGTAACTGGCTGAACTCCTTTTGAGTGCTTTTACCTATATTATACTCATTTTTCCAACTCCAACCTCTTTGAGTTTTAAATATATGTTCACTTGTTTTTTTACTTTGCATTATGTTTTAGGATGCATTTTATGTTTTGGCCAATTTTGAATTATTGCAAGCTAGTTTTTTATTGCTTGTTACTAATTTATGTGTCTGTGCCATTGTAAATTTCTAATATTTTATTTATCTCTTATCAATATACAACTATTATTTACCAGCTCTTGTAATTTTCTAAATTGGATCATGCTGATCTAATTGTTTTTATTTATTTGAACAAATTCTTTATAAAAAATTTTCTTGAGGAAAATTGTTATAGAGTAAGATATGTTATACAATGTGATGCTTTTAAAAAATAATACAACATTTTTGCTGCTAGCAATATCAATATTTATTTCAAATTCTTTTTTAGATATTAAAAAATTGACAGTGAAATAGTTCACAAACTTAATCATACTTGGGTTCTTGCTTTAAATACATCATTCCAAGAATCCTCTATAATTCTTGAAGTTGCTCTCCTATTGGCTTATATCAAAGCACTTGAAGGATACTAACTTAGTTTACAGTGTTTTAAAATTAATTGACTTTGTTATAGGCGTACTGTTAATGAATATTTAACAATAAATCATTCCTTTTTATGAGGGAAGATTTCTTCAAAAGAGCTAAGTTAGGCTAACATGACTTGGTAAAGAGTTCCATATATTTTAATGTCTTAAGCTGATTTCTCTCCTCTTGCTGCTCTCAAAGAAGAAAAAGTGTAAATCAAAATAAATCTAAAACAAACACTAACAGCAAATTCCAACAAGGAAAAGCATTTTGGCTCAATTGTGCCCTAGCTGTGAAATATTTTCTAACACTTGGTCTACATGCAGCAACCTAATTGTCATATAGAGTATTGGCCCAAAATGTTTCTATGAAATAATTCAGACATGTTTGCAGTATACTTGGTCTCCTATTTTTAACAACCCTAAAGTAGTGTAAGATCTCTGATACATTCTCTGTATCTAAATTCTATTATTTTCCACATACATCTGGAATAAAATAAGAACATAAACTACTTTGTTTTGCATGGTGTTCATCAACAAGGACTGGCTGATATGAAAATTGATTAAGTACTATTGGGCCCTCCATCACTTAGCAACTTCAGTTCCTTAAATGTGCAGGAACCATATAGTAAGAGGCTGTGACAAAAATAACTAGAGCTACTTCAAACCCATGACTGGAGGTCACTTGCTCTATTACAGTTTTACTAGTTAGCTATTATAGATTGTCCATCATAACATTCATGGAAAGTACATTAGTCAGACAAAAAAAATTTGATTCAAATTTGTTGAACAAGTAGAAAACCACTACTTTTTCAAGTAGTTTACATCAGTTGAATGGCCTGAGAGGCCTGTAGTTCAAGGGCTTCTTACCAAAATTATTTATTTATAATGACATGTGCAATGTCCAGGATCATCCCAGACTACAGAAGTTTATTGAATATCAAATGTTGTCACTCAATTAATCTTGGTCATGATTTTAAAATTATAAATAGTATTCAAGTAGGTGTAGTTGACTTGAAAACTAGAGTGATTTAGGTGCCTTGTGTTAAATTACTTTGCTTGGTATACATAGAATTGCTTTGAGTTGCAGTTTTGTTCTTCTTACTCTGTATTTCACTGTACCTTCACAAAGCATTGTCAGTATTTTCATTTCTTTCATATTATATTAGTTCTTGAAAATTGCATTAATTTGGATTTATTTATTTTTTATTGACAAGGATTTTATTAATTAGTCATCTTATTATTTATAATATAATATAATATACATATATATATATATATATATATATATATATATATATTATATATATAATAT
>VCRD01008942.1:3235-13386 GCA_006783055.1 Trinorchestia longiramus
CACTTGGTACCTTCTCATGAATACCATCTCGTGAACACCTCGACCATCTCGTGAACACCTCGACCATCTCGTGAACACCTCGACCATCTCGTGAACACGTGACGAGAACAGCTCTCACAATGTCCCACCACCCAGCACAGGAATGTGAGTGCGAGGGAATGGCTTTCAGACACTTAAGAGAGCAAATTGAAGGCCAGGTCTACATGACCTACATATTTCCTCTGTCGGTTTTGCCTTTAAAGTTTCTCGGGCGGTTGACGCATCAAGATAACGAACACACAATGCAGGTTTGCAAAAATAGCTAAAATTTTCATTAAAGTTAAAAATCATTGAAAATTTAAATTCCTTATGGGAGATTTGACGCCTGGTACACTTTTTGTCATAAAAAATTATGTTTCACAGGCATCCGAGACTAACAAACGTTGTCAAATCAGTATTTTTTCCAGACATTTTCAACAAAAAAGCAATAGCAGCTGTTGTTACAATGAAGCTTTCAACACAAGTGAATTCTTTTAAGTCTTGAAAATGCATGACGAGAATAGTAAAGTGTCAGATAAGATAAAATTAGTTATTCATTCTAATGTTCCCTGTACTTAAAGTTAGTTATGTAGGAGTTGTACCTAAAGCGCGGTGATTGATATGTATAATGATTGACAAGCACAGTAATAATTTCTTGAAGCATTATGATAGGCAGACAAATGATACTTGAGAAGAAATCCACTGAGTTTAGAAGAGCTGAGGTATACTTATAGCACTTGATTGTCAAGACACAATGCATATCATACGAACAAGACACGCTACCCTATGTATTTTACACGGCAGTCACAGTCACACCAACTTGTATATTCAATATGGAAGTCACAGTCATACCAACTTGTATATTCAACAAGGCCGTCAAAGTCACATCTCCTTGTATATTCAATATGGAAGTCACATTCACATTCACATCATCAGCTTGGTCGACTGGTGAGTGAATCTGCTTGCGAGCGGAAAGACCCGGGTTCGAATCCCGCTGCCGACATGGTTGACGCGGCTAGAAATACGGCATGGGACTTGGGTAAACAACCGAATAATTATCGAAGTAATTATCCGACCCAAGAATGGGCCAGAAGGTTCGTTCCTATAGCCTCATTCTATTCTATATTCAACAAGGCAGTCACAATCACATCTACTTGTATATTCAACAAGGCCTTCACAGTCACACCAACTTGTATATTCAATATGGAAGTCACAGTCACATCTACTTGTATATTCAATAACGCAGTTCAATAACACCAACTCATGTATTTAACAAGGCAGTCACAGTCACACCAATCTGTGCATCTAAAAAGACAGTTATAATCGAAAAAATGAGTCAGTCAAGAGCCCTAAGCATTATCTAGGATAAACTCAGTTGTACCAATAGGTATACGACGACAAATATTAATTCTCTCAGCTGTGTCATAGGCACAAGAGAAATAAGAGTTAAAGTGACCATCCCAGAAGCCTGGTTTCTAATTCGAAAAGAAACCCAAGGGCAAAATGCTCCAAATATGGCACAGAAATTGAAGAAATAATTATTTGCATGGAAGAGAGAAGAGGTCATGAAGACTCGGAGGACAGCAGCTGCATGAGTGGCTGTCAGCCTGACATAGCCTCTCGCAAGGCCAGATAAAATTATATTCCTGTCAATTGAAGGGTGGAAAGTTCATCACCAAGACTTCTCTACAGCAAAGACTTCTCTACAGCAAAGACTTCTCTACAGCAAAGACTTCTCTACAGCAAAGACTTCTCTATAGCAAAGACTTCTCTACAGCAAAGACTTGTCGACAGCAAAGACTTGTCTACAGCAAAGACTTGTCTACAGCAAAGACTTGTCTACAGCAAAGACTTCTCTACAGCAAAGGCTTCTCTACAGCAAAGACTTCTCTACAGCAAAGACTTCTCTACAGCAAAGACTTCTCTACAGCAAAGACTTCTCTACAGCAATGACTTCTCTACAGCAAAGACTTGTCGACAGCAAAGACTTGTCTACAGCAAAGACTTCTCTACAGCAATGACTTCTCTACAGCAAAGACTTGTCTACAGCAATGACTTCTCTACAGCAGAAAGTGAAAAATTAGTCAAAAAGACTTCTCTGGTACTGTCTTCCACAGCAAAGCAGCAGTGGAATCGGAGCACACTTTAAATACAGAACTGATATTAAAGCAAACGACTTTTTGTGACAAGTACATGGACCAATTATTCAGACGTACACAGGCTGATTTCATCCAGGCACCAACTATTTATTAGAACCCATTTTGTTGTGGGCTCATTTCGATCCTAGTCACACCTACGCCACACACTCAGGCCTAGTCCACCTCGGGCTCCTGCTGATCTCAGTCACTCAATTTTATCCACAACGCAGTACATGAAATGCATGTTGAAACTTCACTGCGTCTGACCTTCACTTGACATTTGTGAAGCTTGTCAGTCAATACGAATTGAAATTTCATGTTGGCAGAGTCTTTTCTTCTTCAACTAACACCGCCATTTAGTTCCTTAGTGTCAGTATGATTTAATGTGCCTTAGCGTGACTTTAAGTGCACGTGTCTTAATGTCTCATAATATCTTAATACCTAAGTGTGTTTATAATCTTAGTGTGCCTGAATGCTTTAGTGTATCCTAATGCCTGAGTTTGTTTGCTCATCTTGGTGTGCCTCAGTACTAGTATACTGAGCATCTCAGTGTGCCTTAATACCTTCATGCCTGTGTCATAGTGTGTCCAGGACATACAGACACAAGAACCTCAATGTGCCTTAATACCTTCATACCTGTGTCATAGTATGTCCAGGACATACAGACACAAGAACCTCAGTGTGCCTTAATACCTTCATACCTGTGTCATAGTGTGTCCAGGACATACAGACACAAGAACCTCAGTGTGCCTTAATACCTTCATACCTGTGTCATAGTGTGTCCAGGACATACAGACACAAGAACCTCAGTGTGCCTTAATACCTTCATACCTGTATCATAGTGTGTCCAGGACATACAGACACAAACAGAATAAACAGGCTTCGTTTGGCCCAGATTCCAGCTCGTCCCATAAGACAGCCACACGTTCACTGCTGACACAGGCAAATGCGATGCTAATTTACACATTAAAATCAAATTCCTCGCCACTGAAGTTGTCGCAGTCAAATCCATACATTGAATTGAACTTGTGAAGTGAAGGTGGGAGTGAACTGTCACATAATACAAGTTCACTTCCATTTTGGATTAGTCTTTTTCACTCAAAATGCAAAGCCAGAATTTTCTCATTAGAAATTGGTAATTTTCATTATTGTTATTTAAAAACTCGGCTAGATTTTTTTTTAAATTTAATCACGAATGATACCAATAGACTAATTTTATTTTATATCAATGTCAGCACAAATAATATAAAAGAGGACTGGAATATGTGATATAAATACTGAATATCTATAGTTTCAGCAGCCGGACAATGCCCACACAATACTCATTATAACGCCACAATACCAACACCAGTCACCACTAAATACTAAGCATGTGATGTCACCAGCCGGACAATGCCCACACAATACTCATCATAACGCCATAACACCAACACCAGTCACCACTAAATACTAAGCATGTGATGTCACCAGCCGGACAATGCCCACACAATACTCATCATAACGCCACAATACCAACACCAGCTGCCACTAAATACTAAGCATGTGATGTCACCAGCCGGACAATGCCCACACAATACTCATCATAACGCCACAATACCAACACCAGTCACCACCATACATGTCATCATCAACTTTCTGTAATGACGCATCATAAAACAGTAGATGCAAGAACTTGCTCTCCATGTGACATTGCGACGTATACTTTCAGATTGCCGCCTGCACGACCATGGAGGACTTGTGACGCTGGGCCTGTATGAGTACTGAGGTAGAGAGGTAGATGTATGGAAGAGGATCTCATTAGATAAAGCAAATCAAGTCATTTAATAAATAAATGCAGAAAAATACATGTTTTCTACTTTCATTTCGTAAAATTCAGTGAGTAAATTGCATTTTTGTGGTATTTGCAGTTTCACAAATTATGAATTATAAATTCGTTCGTATCATTTTAACAGAAAATAAATTAAAAAGTGACAGAAGTACGGTATGCACTTACACCACGTCTTCTAACTACAGTTTTGTACATTAAATACAAATATTATTTAGAACTTTTTATATGGATTCTGAACATTTGAACAATACTCACAGTATTGTCAGGGTAAAACATGTTTTATGGGTAAGCCATGTTTGTCTTAATATCACTACCCCTAATACAATCAAACGGTTTACTGCGACAAACACATGAAGGCGTATACCATAATTTTGACTAACTGCCACATTCTACTGCGCTACAACTTCTGAGTTCAACTTTTGGTAATTTTCTCATTACATAAAAGTTCCGTAACTTCCAACTTTCTGTAGCCACAACAACTTTTTATTCAACAAATGGAGCGAATATTTGCCCTTCCAATCCCGCGATGTTCATAGAAGTTCAGCTTAGTCATCTAATTGGAACTAAACTCATCAGTCTGGTCAATGTGAAAAAACCTCAGGAAGTTCCAATGTACACCAGATGGCGATATTCATTTAGCTGCGAATACAAGCAAATGCTCTCATTATCACTGAATCATCAAGACGTAGTCGACAAAATATCCTTGTTGGGTCGAGAGTGAAAGCAGATAACTCACTCTACTCGCGCTCTGCAAGTGACCTGAGTACCAATAACAGTTTACATACAAGCATCTGAACCAGGAATTCAAATTCACACTCTAGTGCAGTCAGTTTCAAGTCAGGAGCCTTTGCATGGTCGGGAGGTGACGCAAGCTCACCAGGTCACGAGTAAATTTATTTCTAAAAAGCGAGTAAACTGGAATACAGGTATTTTTACTACCCTATAATATACATAGTATGACCTGATGTTCAAAGGTACGGTTTCAGGTAGGAAAAACATGGAATAGCGAAGTATTATGTAAGAATTACATATTATAGTAATGCATACTTAATTTTTTGGCAGTTCATGTATCTTCTTGTTTGTTTTTTCGGTAAGAGTAAAAACGGCCCAAGACTCAATGAAAAAGATGTTGCCGCCGACTACAACGCTTGCTCCTACACAAACTGGCAGGTATTCTAGAAATGGCACAAAATAGAATAATTGCAATCAAATTGCAAAATTTTAAAAGCTCAACGAAATGATCATAGTAAAAATAATGTAAAAGTTTGCAAATAATGTTCCTCGCGTAAATTGCATTCTAGTTATTTTAATTGCTACCTTCCATTCTTATAGAATACAACAAAAATTAAACGTTCCAAGTAGATTAAGAACGTGTACTAGACATTTTTACTGAGAGTTTGAAGAGCAACGTTAATGACAATGCTGGACCTCGAGCAGCTAGCATCCTTCTGAAGGAAAACCCGATATTGGGACACCGTTAATGAAGAAACTAGAGTCATGAATTCTCGACAGTTGCGGTTGCGGTTGTTGACGACATGACAGTGTAGCGGTCACTTCTAAAAGTAAACACCAATAATTTCCTTTTTAAAGCAGTTTAGCTTCTATTGTAAATACTTGTAACATTTTACAGAGCGTATTACATGAGAGTAGTAATTGAGAAACATCGAGTTTCAGTAGAATTAGATGTTTAATTCTGTGAGCTCTACAGACGCGTAAATTTAGTCGATTCTATCGTAAAAATGTGAAGCAAAGGTAAATTATTGAATCAAGTGTCAGGCTTGCAGACGGAAACACAATAGACTATTAGCATAATGAATAAACAAAACACCAGAACACAGGAGTAACCTGAGATACACTGCAAGCTACAAAATGATGTTAAATCTCACAAGTAACGCCATCTTCTTGCTGTAGAGGCACCGTGGCACGGCACAATAAGTGTATGTAATTTAACTTCAATTAAGATATATTCTCGTGTTGTTTGCATGTCTACTGCAGACAATGTTTTATATGTAGATAATTGATTTTAAATAGAGATATGTTGCCATGTTGTTTACATGTCTACTGCAGACAATGTTTTATATGTAGATAATTGATCTTAAATTAAGATACATTCTCGTGTTGTTTGCATGTCTACTGCAGACTGGCTTTCATTAGGAGGCGTGTGACCAGCACTGCGTTAACGACACAACAATAGAAGGGTGTGAAGTATGTGGAGGTTACTCTACGCGAACTCTCACTGACTGCGTCAAACCAGGTGCAATACCTAACGTATGAATCCCAATACTAAATTTTCTCTATCACAGTTTTAGGTTTTTTGAGCCAGCAGTGGCACATATTTATGAGGTAAATATCATATGAGATAAATACAATATGATTAAATACAATACAAGATAAATATCAAATGAGATAAATACAATAAAATACGATTAAGCTAGAAGAGGACATAAAACGCTCACCTGTAGAAGTGACTTTCCTGACTTTCAACTGATCCCTCATACAAATAAGTCCGGCAATATAATATTTTCCCTTATTCTTGAGGGGTACAAGCTGTACAGCCTTGCCGAGGGCGAGGTTCATTTTCGCATTGTTTCCGGTGTGAGGACTTTTCTACGCATGACTGACCGAGACGATGCTCCTTGCAAAAATAGAATCAAAATTCATCTGTATGGTAAATTTGGGGGCAATTGTCAGAAATATGCATTTGCTGCACGTAATTATATTGACGTACAGAAGCCTGAATCTCTATGTCAAAATAGAGAAGAACTTGGTGCTTGCAATAGTATCTAATAGTATTACAATGATAAGTAATGAAACTTCTGTTTTGAAAGTGGCAAAAGAATAGAGCAACTTCTCATTTCTTTTCATAAATGCAAATAGGCAAAATGTACTACAAAACAAAAGCGAAACAGTTCATTATTCCTCAACACAACGTGACAACAGAACGAGTTCACTCAAAAACAAAGCTACAGAGACAACAAGCCATCATCATTATGGTAGGCACGAAATCAAACAACACATACGCACACGTAGCTATTGAAATGAACCGTGATTGCTATTCCTAGAATGAAATCGACCCGACGAAAAAGGCTGTCACTTCTGACAAAAAAGGGTATCACTGCTGGATAAAAGGCTGACGTGTCTGGAAGCAAAAAGCTATCATTTCTGGAAGAAATAGACTGGAATAAAGATGTCACTTTTGAAAGAAAAAGACATGTCACTTCTGGAAGAGTGAGTGATGTTTGTGTGGCGGACAGTGCAGCGATGGCCTGGAGGCAATAGAGGTCAATGTCAGAGCGATGTAATTTGATGACCAGCAGTAGCGTCCAGTGCTGTCATCTGGCGTCACGGCCCATAACGAGCGGCCTTGACACTTCCAGTCAATGGTTCTCAACCACGGTAGGAGGTGAGCACTGATCTTTTACTGAAGCTTTAACCAAGTTAGGGAATAACTGAAGATGATTCACCAAAGGCCACGTCAATGGTTCTCAAAAAGACAGAAGGCTAGTACTGATCTCATACTGAGGCTTTTACCAAGTTAGGGAATGACTAATGATGTTTCACCAAAGGCCACGTCAATGGTTCTCAACAAGATAGAAGGTAAGTACAGATCTGTAATCCAGGGAGTTAGCAAGTGCTCTCTTAGGAAAGCCAGTAATTATTATGATCATGCAGTCCAGCATGGAGAATAATTGTTTTGCTGATATTCTGGACACGAACTTGAACTTCATTGACTGAACTACTGAACACACAGAAAGGTAGTTCTCTAGCCTTATAGGAAAGGCTAGAAAGGACACAGAACTGTAAAGTAATGATAACAAAAGCCTTTATATGAAAACTAAACAAGCGTATTTGCACATCACTGTTTTGGCGCTATAATACTTGAACATTTCCAGCATTTTTACTATTGTTTTTGAAGTTCAGAATCTTTTTCAAGCTTTCATCGAGATAAATCTTTACGTTTAAGCACTCTATGACGACAACACTGTGTACAGTGTGCGTGCTGAGGAGACAAGCGCGTGAACAAGTGTCAGTGCAGTCATACACAGCGCATGCATTTATCGTGGAAAGAGTAGAAGCAACGCTGGTGGTAAGTGTGAAGAGATTTAAACAAAACGAACGAGTGAATGCTTGTAAAATATCAAAGCCTGAACTAATGTCTAACCTGAAAATACGGTTTTGTTAATTTGAAAATAAGATTTAACTGACATTTTAAAACATTTTAAAATGGAAAGAAATGCTTATATTCGTAGCGGAAGAAAAGTGGCAAACACATCAAAGAAAATGCACCTGTATTTAGAATAAAGGCCAATGTGGAAGAAAATCCATCGACATGTAAAAGAAAAACAGACCACATGTTTTTAGATGCGAACAGTTCACCGAGGAGAATGCGATCAAAAAAAACGTGTGCATGTGAATGAAGAACAGACAAATGTACATGAACGTAAAACTGCTTTGGCTCTCGGTGAATATTTGGTGATGAATACTTTATTAGTATTTGGGGATGAATACTCTATTAGTATTTGGGGATGAATACTTTATTAGTATTTGGTGATGAATACTTTATTAGTATTTGGGGATGAATACTCTATTAGTATTTGGTGATGAATACTCTATTAGTATTTGGGGATGAATACTTTATTAGTATTTGGTGATGAATACTTTATTAGTATTTGGGGATGAATACTCTATTAGTATTTGGGGATGAATACTTTATTAGTATTTGGGGATGAATACTCTATTAGTATTTGGGGATGAATACTTTATTAGTATTTGGGGATGAATACTTTATTAGTATTTGGGGATGAATACTCTATTAGTATTTGGGGATGAATACTTTATTAGTATTTGGTGATGAATACTTTATTAGTATTTGGTGATGAATACTCTATTAGTATTTGGGGATGAATACTTTATTAGTATTTGGTGATGAATACTTTATTAGTATTTGGTGATGAATACTCTGTTAGTATTTGGTGATGAATACTCTATTAGTATTTGGGGATGAATACTCTATTAGTATTTGGGGATGAATACTCTATTAGTATTTGGGGATGAATACTCTATTAGTATTTGGGGATGAATACTCTATTAGTATTTGGGGATGAATACTCTATTAGTATTTGGGGATGAATACTCTATTAGTATTTGGGGATGAATACTTTATTAGTATTTGGGGATGCATACTCTCTTAGTATTTGGGGATGAATACTCTATTAGTATTTGGGGATGAAAACTCTATTAGTATTTGGGGATGAATACATGATGAGTATTCGGTGATAAATATTCATTCGGTGATGAATATTGGACGAATATTTAAAGATGAATAATTGATAAGTCTTGGGTGACGGATATTCAGTAACAAATTGCTAATAATTTTAATAATTCTACATAAATACTCGAAAATTAAGGTAGTCAGGATTTTGTTGATCAAAACTGTGTTCCGTTCTGAGTAATAGTCTACTGTTAACTAAAGTTTCCAAAAGAGGGTTTCCAAAAGAGGGTTTCCAAAAGAGGGTTTCCAAAAGAGGGTTTCCAAAAGAGGGTTTCCAAAAGAGGATTTCCAAAAGAGGATTTCCAAAAGATGATTTCCAAAAGATGATTTCCAAAAGAGGATTTCCTAAAAAAGGTTCTAAGAGTAGTGTGTGCTCACAAAAGAAAAATAACTCAAAAAGATCTCCATTGTTCACGTGGCAAAAAAATGATTTACGGATAAAAATTCTGTACTTCTCCATAAGAATAGTTTATCTTTTGCTAAGAGCACGACCTGTAGGAGAGCACGCATACGCACTGCACGAGAACGTACACAAGGTGACGTGGCAGTACAGTGTTGCTTCTCGTACTGATTTCTGCGCGCGCAACACACACGCAGACCTGTACTGCTGTGTCAATGCTTATTACTTCATCATTATTTTATACTTCGTTATAGTCTAATACTTATTGCTTCGTCATACCCTAATACTTATTGCTTCGTCATACCCTAATACTTATTGCTTCATCATACCCTAATACTTATTGCTTCGTCATACCCTAATACTTATTGCTTCATCATACCCTAATACTTATTGCTCTATAATGGGAGGAAGAAGAGGAGCAGTGGGAGGAAGAAGAAGAAGAGGAGCAGTGGAAGGAAGAAGAAGAGGAGCAGTAGGAGGAAGAAGAAGAGGAGC
>VCRD01008943.1:0-16092 GCA_006783055.1 Trinorchestia longiramus
TTCTATAAATGATCATAGGTCTTGCTAGTTTACTGCGCAACTGTATTATTCGGTTGTACGTTAAAGCATCCATCCGTTCTTAAATTGCTTTGATTTTCAGCTCAGTGTGTTTCTGTAAAATATTTTAATGCTCGATTTTTTGGTCATTTACATGTATATTGCTTACTGCAAGAAGTTGAGAGCGGTGCCACGAGTAAAATGAAAAATGACCATACGAGGACAGAGCATGGTTTTCAATTAATAGAAGGATCCTCGCCATCGCTAAGTAAATATTGGATTGTTTTTGTTGACGATCCCGTGTACTTTTTTCTTTTTTGAAGCGTGTACCTTTTCTTCCGTCTATATGCAGTGTATATTGGCTGCATTTAGCAAATACTTTTCGTCACAGGTCTTCACATCAACCTTAAGTTACTATTGGCAGGACTCTGAAAACACTACATTATGCACAGTGTATACACTGCTCTTCGCTCATCATATTTTTGGTGTGTATGATATAAACCTCAAAATGGTTTGTACAAGTGAAAAGCGTGAATTGCAACTGACAAAATTTTCTCCTAAAAAGGCGGCAAGTACGTAGATTCAGTGTCACAGCGATTTTCTAGAAAAAAATAACAGATAAATCCCTCAAAGCAGCATTAACGCTTTCATTTAATCTAGTTCAAGGAAAGCTCTGATACCGTTGTTCGAAATCAAAATGAGAAAGATCCAATCATTTATTGATGCCGATAGGAGTCACATTTGACATCTGTTCAATTGTCATTCATATATATGTAGTGTCATCATACAAGTTTATGATGACCAAGTTTGATTACAGATGGGAAATTTCGTTGTAAATTCTCTAGTATCTTTTAGATAACAGGGACAGTTTTTAATTGGTGGTATAGATTGAAATTCTGAGCCCCAAACTATCGTTGTTGAGTCATCTTGGCTTTTGAATTACGTGGTTATTGCCAGAAGTTTTCACCTTATTTCACTTGCGCAAAAAAATTAATTTATTTTTAGCATCTTGTGTTATGCACTGATGTGTACCAATTTACGCAGTAACTATGAATATATTTTTTCAAAATATAAAGAAAACAGTCATCTGTGTTGCTTATCATGCAATGAAAACTGTGCAGTCGTCCAATAATAATCAGCAGTATAACATATCGTTGTTTTCCGACACTATGTTGATGGTGCGTTTCTACCAAAATGTTTCATTTGTAGACATGAATATGTCAGAAAATGTATATAAAACTTTCTATTGCAAAAACGATGCATAATAGCTTTCGGATGCTTATTATAACTGCTGAAATATGGTGTTAATAAGCACAATTATTGTGTAAATAAGGACTTTTTCTCAGGAATTTACACAGTCTGGTTTCTAACAAATAAATTTTACTGCTGAACAAAGGTTGTCGCTACATTCCAGGACGAAAAAAATAATTTGCAGACATATTTTGTTCCACTAAAGAACATGATTTAAAATCATGGTCCAAAAATGTTTGCACACTAACCACACGCATAAAAGGAAAAATGTACATACATATGTATGTATGTGCGAATGGACTTTCAATCTTAACCTGTTCTTCCAAATAATAGGTGAAAGATAAAATTAATTAATTCCGTAACACATGACAAATTAACGTCATGAATTTTATTTTCACTGAACGTTCAGTCCTTAAAAAATAAATTGTTATATGAAAACGTGGGTTCTATGTATGTCAATGATATTCCATCTCAATAGTGCAATATTTTATCTAAATTGATTCGACCCAGGTTGATTCTCCTGCATCCTTGCCCTTTGCCTGCCACTGCTATAAGATTCTGATGTCATCCTAGAGTGCTAGATCCTAATTATTTTTTTCTTGGTGGGCGGGGGAGAGGGGAACGGGGAAGCTCCCTTAGTGTTGCAGAGGCTTACAAATAAATCTGCAGAGTTGAAACTCTATCTTCTTCTCAGTAAATCTATCTATTTCTTTCTGCTGACGTAATAGCCTTTCGTCATTAGTGGCTTACAAATCTATTAAAATTAAATTAGAAGTGTATAAACATGTAGAAATTTTTAAATATCTCTACTTCATCACGCTTAAGTTAATAATTATGGATGAAAATTGTGTACTCTAACTCTTTTTTATCGTGCTGTTAATGACTGCAAATTACTAAACAAACATAGATGTAGACGAACAATGCACATAATAATAAAACCAATCGTAATTGAAATCTTCATATCTCCAAATATCAAAATTCACTAAAGCGTTTGGGTGAGAAAGACGGTGACTTTTAGATTCGTGTTTATGTAGGTGAATGTTTCTTGTCATGTCGATCATGTCGCTCCAGATTCTGAGTCAGCAGTGTTCTTGAAAGTTGATGGCGAGAAGACGAGAGACTCGCTTTGTCTCCAATAATCCGCTCTATCGCAAGAATGGGTGGCTCCTGAGCTATTGGGAATTGCCGCACTACATCACAGATCCATCATCCCAATTTTACCATAGGCTGACATGACTCCTAGATCATCGACATGATTCGATGCCCCTAAAAGTTTTCGATAGTTTTCCTGGGTTTGGAAATCGGCCCCGCTATAAAATTCGTGCATATTGTAGAATTATAATCCGCTATTGATGAAATTCATCTCTTTTTTTCAGTAATGTGATATTTTTCTTTCATTCAAAATGTTACGTAACCAGAAAGCGATAGTATAGATTATTTTAATCACAGCATCTACCAATTAATCACAATCAAAGTAATACGTTTTTCGTCATAAATTTTCCAATGGTCTGTTCGGCTGTAAATACTATACTCGCTCTTGAAAGTTCAGCACCGAAAAAATGCTCATAGCTTGAGCTACAAAACACTTGTTATAGATGTGAAAGACTTCCAGTGTAAAATGAATAGACTTTCTATCAGAACTTCTCGATATAGGATCTACATTTGGTGCAAATTTTTTGTGAACTATTCGTACCAGAACATTATTTATTAAAACTTTCATAATTCAAACATTAATTTTTCAAAACCAACATTTTATTTCATATATATATATATATATATATATATTATCTTAATAATATTTTCCTCCTATCAAAACTTAAGGGTTTGGCATAAAAGATTTCTTGCACCATTTCGCATGAAATACAGCGGAACGAATCAAAAATCAGTACTTTATCCATGACTAATATTTTTTTGAAGTTTACCAAACATGCTGTAAAGTACACCTGCAACTATATCAACGTAAATTCTTCGAAGAATTGGCATACGTTAGCAAATGCTGGAAAATAAAACGATGTTCCACGATATTGTTAGATAGATATAGATTATAAAACTGAAATTTATGTTGTTTATTCCGATACATCTTGTAATCGTACTCCTCCGCAAAAAAAGGCATGGAGATACAGAGTTAGGGTTTAAGGTTTTCATTTGTTATCACATAAGAACATTGTTACAAAAGTAATTTATGGTATATGTTCATAGGATTTGCTTCATTTGTTCTTTGTATTCTAGAAAGAACTCAATAGAAACGTGCTAGAGTAGCAGTAGTCACTTAATAAGATTGTGTAACCAGTATAGCACTGATTTTGCAACAACTAAATTACGATCTACATGAACTGATACTGAGTGCAATTTTGAAAGTTTTGGCTGTCTATTTTTCTCAATGAACTTTTCTATACCGGTTTTAATGACTGCACACAATAGTGTAAAATTAACTTATATTCTGATTTGCGGTCATTAAGGCAGAAGAGCAAATTAATTACACTCGGACAGATTTCGTATACATACGGATTAAAAAGTTCATCAGTGATTATTTACGCGTGTTAAACCTAGACGTGATTTAGAATCGTGACGAAATGCTCGCCTGAAAAACTTTTATAATTAAATAAGTAGTCTCGGATCTGATCCGACTCTCACCTCTGTCAGCACACATGCCCGCTTCAAAGCGTGGAGATTGCGCCACATTGAATATTGTCAGCGAAACTCATCAAAATACAATAAATGGGACTAACAATCATTTTACACTTTTTCGATGATTCGTAGGAACATAAACATTCAAAATGGTTGAAGTTATTGGTGAAAGTTCGCATGGAGTAAAAATATAGACCTTGGACGTTCTACAATTTGGTTCAACTTAAGCAAAGAAAATAAATGAAAATAATTGAATACGTTCATTTAAAAGACTGAGAGCTAGTGAATTACCATATAACTGTCAAATTCAGTATGATTAGTAAATTATTAATGAACCACTGTAATATATGCTCGTAGTTATTCGTCAGATGAAGTAGACATGTGTATAGACACATGCTTGAGGATACGTACGGTAAATAAGAAACGTGAAGCTTTAAAATATGAATTTCACACAGGCTAATTGTGTGAAAACTGGAACTATCTGTGCGACGGTATTTCATGACTAAATGGATTAGTATACATATTATACCATGTTTTTGTATATACATGAATTGTTGTATACATTTCAACGAATTGCCTCATTTCATGTATTAGTTTGTAAATTAGGTTTTATTTTGATTTTGATTATGTACATATACGGAAGCAGGAGTCCGGGGTTCCCCATGAGATTTGCTCCAGAACATTTCACATTTTTCCTGCCGGGCTAATGATAAATTATTCTATGGTTGTCTGACAGGTTGCGACGGGGATGATTTTTTGTAGGGTAGTTTCACAACATTGATCGACTGCTTTTTTTCATTCAATTCCACTAATTTAAGCTTATACAAATGTTGCAGAACACTCTCGTGAACACTTGCATGCGAAGAAAAGTGCTTTGGACCAGGCAGCAATTCGAAAAACTTTTTCAATAAAATCTGTGAAGAGTAATCCTCAATGTGAGCTTTAAATAGTGTGTATTCTATTATTTCATAAACTGGTGCTCTCTAACTACAGTTTCTAATTTTGATATGAGCTCTATCACTCATGAATGATGCGTATTCCAAGTTGCCAGAGCACCACTGCAACAACACATTCACTGCGGTCTGTAATCTCCTTCAGTGTCGATGATGTTTACAGAGTCATCTACTTATCGGAATAATTGGGTAATAAGCAGAATGAGCAGACATTTAGATTCATTCACGTCACATTAATATACACTGCTATCTATGGCCACCCGTGTTCATTTATATGACGTAAAAGATTTGTGTGAAGGATGAATGCGAAGACTCTGTAATAGTGTACCCATGTACACAAGCTGTCGCTAAAACTCTAAGCATAGAGCGAACTTGGAAACATAAGAGACTGGTTGGAACGTGAGCTGCTTTAAGGAATCGTTGCAATGTTATTTTCAATGTACATAGCCATAGAATTGTGCAGGGGCGTAGGGTATTTGAGGACATATGCTATTCTTACACAGCAAAAAAGTTTTTTCTTTGTATATTTTTTTTCGGAACTATCATTGGCTATGCTAGCACAAAAAATGAAAAGGCACGCACGTGTCGGCGATAGAGAGGATGAACCTACCAATAACGATACTTTTGTGATATTTTGTTGTGTGATGGGAAAAAAGTCATTTTTTGACAGAAAAGGTAAGGTCAAATCACTTGTCCCTTTAACAACGAAGTTATTTCTCCACTGAACGAAATATTGCGTAAATTACGACATGTCTATACTATTTTATATGGAGTTTCGTCAAACTTGAAAACGAAATATTTAGAGTATAGCACTAACATGAATGATTTCTAATGGACTTCATAGAGGACGCTGGTCGTAATAGGGTTAATTAAATTTAATAGGTTCGTAAATAAACTTACCGTAGCCGCCTCCTAACGAAACGGCCATGCGGAGTCCAGCATCTGGATTTGATTTTTTGTTGTTCTTATTGAATTATTAATCACTTGATGTACGTAGTCTGAGAAAAAAGTGAAATACAATGGTTTTACTGACAGTTTTCTAAAGAATTATGTCTTGAAAAACTAGAAAACTATTTAAGAAACATAAAAAACATGTTATAAAACATGTTCACGTACGGTATATTAATATTCAAGAATGCACTAACTGTAATAACCTAGAATTATAAAACAAATGTAGAAAATATAGTAGTGTATTTATTTCAACGTATAAGAACGCTAGTTTTCAACAGTTTTCAAAAAATTCTGACCATTCAGCACAATTTCTATCATTAATGAGCTGCTGCTTCGTGTTCCCCAAAAAAGAATACTGATAATCGAATGACTTTTAGTGAACCGCATGGCTGATACTACAAGTGAATTTAGCGACGAGGCTAGAATGCCGTTACGAGCGGAACTTCTACGTCGACCAATCAGAGAACAAGAATAACTAAATTGTGAAACATTACGAACGCAATGGACGTTAAATATACATGGGGAAACAAATGAAACTTTGCTTTTTCAATGATGACTTAAAAGGTAATCATTGGTGATACATATAAATTCTGACGTGGTAGGTATTATACGCATTTTAGGTGATAAGCGAAATATTTTCTTTAGGTACAGATTAGATTTGACATCATTACATTTAACTGAATTGCATGTTTAACATCCGAGAAAGACCGAAAAAGGAAAATGATGAGAGCGAAAACTTAAAACATAAAGTTGTGATTGTTGTTAAATTGAAATTGTAATTTCTAATTACTGGTTGACCGTATAGTATGGCTTGCTGATGATCGACTTAATTTAATCATTATTACAGTTATCTGTAAGCATCGTGTTTAATATGAACGGGCGTTACATATCAGAGAAAAAGAGTAAAAAATAAGATATAACAGTGAATGTGTCAAATTTTCAATACTTAGATGTTGATATAGATAAGAAAAGCTGTAGTGGACTAAAGTTCTGAGGTTTCACAGTCACTTATTGTTGCAAAGCAATTACTCACATTGACGGATAAATTTTTTGATTATGCATTCGATAAGTAAAAAAATAACGTAATTACATATATATATACATATATATATGTATACATATATATATGTATACATATATATATATACATACATACACACACATATATATATATATATATACCTATACATATACATATCCATATACTCATACATACATACATACGCCCACATGCAAACGTACATGTACATATCACATGTATGTACATACACATGTGCACACATATACATATGCATATATACATCTAAATGCCTCGGAAGAAGAATAATCTGAAGAGTAACACTAATTCTTATAAAATTCTATTTAGTTTTAGGCAAAACACAATTTATAATCTATCAAAAATTTTTTTTGCTCCATGAAAATTAAACCTTTCTAACATGTTACCGTTTATCATGTTAAAAAAGCACCAATTTATAAGCCTGGAATATAACAGAAACAAAAAAAGTAAAATGTAAAAAACATCCCGGTTTTTGATGAAATTAAATTAGTAGATTTGACTCCAGAGCTGAGGAATTATAGCACGAGTTTGACATATACGTATGTTTCGTTTGAATATTGTTAGTTCTATTTCAGTTTATACTTAAGTTGTGTGACACGAACACATGGTAGACACTTATATGGAGCATGTTTCGTTACTAAGTTAATTTTGTTTGATCATGCATAGGAGCTAAGATTTCCGTATTTGTTTGCAACTTTGATATGCAAAAATGTTGTGTCACGTTTTTTTTTAAAATTTTTAATTGATTGGTTTTTCTTCATATGCGTGGGCAGTTTATTCCAAAGCAATGCACCTGAAATTAAAAGAGCCCTTTGTCCAGCATCGGACGAGTGGAAACTGATGTTAACATCGTGTCGTTGATCAGGTTTCACACCCTTAGTAGTGGGTGGATAGAATTTAACAACGTTGGCTGAACTTTGAGGGCGATATAGAGAGGAAAATACGTATTTGACCTCGTGAATGAGTAGTCTTTGTTCTATCGGGGTCCAATTATGCTTTTCTATGAGAGGTGTTACATGATTGTTCTTTCTGAAATTTCCTTTGCATACTACTTTAGCAGCAAAATTCATACATTTCTGTAGCTCTTTTTGAAGACCTTTAGGTATATCTCCCCAGACCAAGTCACAGTAGTCAAAGCGGGATAACACCAAAGATTGGATAGCTAATAATCTAGTTTTTTCGTCAAGCATGTTCTTCACGCGGTGAAGGAACATCAATGTACCGTTAATTTTGCTGCATGTTTTCTCCACGTGGGATGTGAAAGACATGTTTTGATCAAACCAGACGCCTAAGGCCCCATCACCATAGGCACAACCTACATCCCACCACGCACCAACTACATCAACTACATCGACATACACACACTACTAAGACGGGGAAATCCTACCTACCTACTAGCAGATATGAACGCACGACACCCTACACTTGGATATAATTACAGAAACAATAAAGGAAAACAAATACACTCACTCATAAATAAAAATGAATGTATACACATCGGACCAAACTTTCCCACTTTACTCACTCATAACTCCAGCACCAGCCCCGACATAGTCCTGACAAACACCCAAACATTCCACAACATAAGACTACAACCAGGCCCGCTCACCCCATCAGACCACATCCCCATAATAGCGACCATCACTGCAAACCCCATCCAAATCCCCATCTGCCCACGCCCATCTTTCCACAACGCTAACTGGACACAATACAAAAGCCTCCTCACCGCACACACGGTACCACAAGACCCCCTACCGACTCTGGAAGATATCGATAACCACCTGTCCAACTGAGAAAGCCACATCACCGCAGCCTCCAACCAAGCAATTCCAACCATCACTCACAGAACAATCCTGGGAATCAAACCAACACAAGAAACACTCCTGCTCCAAACAAGATACCAACACATCTGCTACCACCTCAGGAGACACGGACACTCCCCTCACTTCTACCGCAAACTTGTAAACCTCAGACACCAAATAAAACAAACATACAAACACATATACAGTGCAACATGGAACCATACAATCATGAACATGAAAATAAACGATAACCCCAAACAATTTTGGTCGTCCATCAAGCGCATGTCTAGCAACAACACTAAACAAAGCACACCTTACATTAAACTTAACGACACATACTACCACTCCCCGAGTGACAAAGAACCCCTATTCAGAACACACTGGTCAAACATCTACTCAGGTACCGACGATCCCGACAACAAATTCGACGAAAACCACATTCATGACGTTGAAACACAGATGACGAACATCACACCCCACTTAAAACCACACGAGACTGGAGACATTACCCGCCTAACAACACCCCAATTCCCAGCCATCACACTCCAAGAACTCAAACAAGCACTACAAACATTTTCACAAAAAGCTCCAGGACACACAAAAATCACGACACACCACCTCAAACAACTCCCCCTCAATATGCTCCAGTACCTGCTGTACATATTCAACAACGCAATCTCCGCGGGATATTTCCCTATCAAATTAAAACACGCCATCATGATTTTCCTTCCTAAACCGTCCACCTCACAACACAAAATAAAAAATTACCGCCCTATATCGCTACTCGACATCCACGGAAAACTCCTAGACAAAATCCTCACCTACAGACTCACAGACCATCTCACTATACACAACATATACAACAAAAGGCAACACGGCTTCCGACACGGAAGAGGAACGCACACTGCTCTTGCCACCCTACATGAGACGCTGCACATCCATTTAAACCAACGGCATACGATAGACGTCGTCCTACGAGATGTATCAAAACCACTCGATTAAGTCTGGCACACAGGCCTAAAATATAAATTATCGCAACTTAACCTTGATCCACCGTTCACAAATCACCGCAAACTTCCTTTCAGACCGCACCGCTGCAATCAGAATCGTAAACCACACAGGGCAACCTTTCCCCATAAAATCAGGGGTGCCACAAGGGGCAGTCATCTCCCCAGCACTGTACAACTTTTACACACACGACCTCCCCCCACCCATACCAAACACCGACTATATTGCATTCGCCAACGACATAACACAAATCACATTCAGCCCCAACTCCCACAACATGGCCGTGCGTTTGACATCAAGGGAAATACCCCAGATCAATGTCTTTGAAAGGAAATGGAAGATTCAAACAAACGCAAACAAATTCAAACTTATAGCCATCAGCCGCTGCAATAAACACGAAGTGCGCGTAGACGACACCCCCTCCCGTACGATAAATCAGGCAAAGTCTTAGGTCTTCACCTCAGTAGCCAGGGATACACCTCACACATCACACAGAGGAAAGCAATAGCACAAAATAACCTCTCTCGTTTATACCGTTTTAAACACATGCACCCGAACACAAAAAGGAAGCTCTACCTGGCCTACGTACGATCAGCTCTCATCTACCCAGCCATCCCACTTCACACATTATCGCCATCCTCCATCTCAAAACTACAAAGTGTACAAAACAAAGCAACACGATTCATCACAAACGCAGAATGGCACGACTTTAACACATCAGGTCAATTACACCGCCAAACCAAACTAACCCCCATCAACACCCTCTTACACGAACACGCAAAAAAAATATGGACTAACATTGAACAAATGCACCCACAACTAAACCAGCACCTCACATTCCCACAAGAAACTAGACAAATACCACACAGCCCCTCTCCAACACCCAAATACACATGACACCCCACACCACCGCACCTAGCATCAATACCCCTCTAGGGTAACAAAACAACTCTTTATAGAGACCCCCTACAAGAACAAACCCTAACGACAGACCCTCACCACTCAATACATGTGCGCAGAGCGCTCATTTCTATTCCCCTCCTAGTATTCCTTTCCGTTTCACCCCTTTACTTAGGTACACCCTGTGCCAAACTCTCTCTCAAATCTTTTCTATTGGTACCGACCACCACCACCACCTGTCAGCCTCTCTGATTCTCACCGTGACCACTGCGCTGTACAGACGTACTTGCTCGTTATCTCACAGTGAAGGCAAAAGAAGGAACATTCCTCAACTTATTGGAGTCGGAAGAAGTACACAGGCACGACTGGACATTGGAAAGATATTCAAGTCCAGTTCGAGTCACGTGCTACGTGCTCAGGCACGTCCTTCTCCGTACTCGTAACTCTACGATATGTAGAGCCCTGCAGTAGCCGGACCATCACAACAAGAACGGAAGGGTGAGTCGACTACCAATCTATCTTTTTTTCCTCTCTTTCTCTTCCTCTACCCCGTTTTCTTACTTAGAACGTTGCTGAGAAGTAGTAGAGCCTGGTGTACTGATAGGCTCCAGACCGTATGGGAAAACTCCCATTATAGTAGGGGGGGGAGTGAGTACAAGTAGGGCACCAGTTGCTTCTCAGATAAGACAACGCTCTCTATCAGACACAGAACCCGACACTCCACCAACATGTCCTCCCGCGAGGGAGGGCAGGGGAGAGGGGGCGCCGGCCACACCGCCAGAAGCCTTCTCCCCACTCCCGTTAACTCTAGACCAGGGGTCGGCAAACTTTTTTACCCGTCGACCCCTTCATAGGATATTTGTATTTACATCGACCCCCTCCTGCTATTATATCGTATCGACCCAGTAAGCACAGAAAACAATAAAATGTAATATCGTTAATAATTACTAAAAATTGATACAGAACCCAACACACCACCAACATGTCCTCCCGCGAGGGAGAGCTGGGGAGAGAGGGCGCCGGCCACACCGCCAGAAGCCTTCTTCCCTCTCCCGTTAACACTAGACCCCCACGTCTCTACGCAGCAGAACCCCTTCCCCGCCGAATCAACACAACAATACACCAAAACACCACAGAGCACCCTAAAAATCACTCACCTAACAACCACAACACGAGACCCACGTACAATCATACCAAAAACACTACATTCAGGATCCAACTACGAAAAATTAACCCAGACATAACAACAGATAAACGAAAAATATTCGAAACAACATTCAAAGACCTTGACGTTCCACTAACAAAACTATCAGAAAATAATTCAGGCTACTACGCCATAACTGACGAAGCAGCCGCTGTCGACAAGCTAACCTCTTTCAAAGCAACCGAACTCTTTACAAAATAAACCTCAAACCAATCATTCCACCTGACCTACGAGCCAAAAGAACCATTTTCATCCGCCAACTTGACAGCTCTGTTGGGAAACTAACACCAGAAGAAATCACCAGAGAAATCAAGACACAGCAACCATGGGCAAAAATACTAGAGGTAACCAAAATTAAAAACTACACCCACGTAATAAAAATCACCTTCTCGGAGATTTCCATAACCCAAAAAATCCTCCAAAACGGCCTCCTGATGTTCAACACCAAAATCACTCCTTCACAGATAAAACTCGAAAATGCGCTTACATCCAACTATGCTACAAATACTACAAATTTGAAGATCACGCCACCTACCAATGTACCTCCACAGCACCTAGCTGCTCCGAATGTGCATCACACCAACAATGCAACTCAACCACAAAAAAATGCCGAAATTGCAACCAACATCACCGAACTCTCGCAGCAACCTGCCCGAATAGGAAACAGGTTATACATCAGAACAACGAAAATCAAAAAACAAGAGACGGAGAAAAATAACCGCACATACCTTGACATAGCAAAACCTGCCATCCAACAAACGAGCCAACCAACACCTGCTCAACCAACACTCACATCAAACTTGCTGCCCTAGTAATTGAAACACACATCGCTAGTCTGGCCAAAACAGAAAGCTACGGAACAATCTTATCAAAATCCCGGAAAAGAAACTTCAATATTGATACCTCATTCCCCGATAGAGATTCCCAAAAAATATTCAACCTGTTCATCAACCCCAACCCTGACCCCAAACCTACACCCATTGCTACCCTTAATACAAACACTGGAACAATCTCCACGCACCAAGACATGGAATCGGAATCGGAACAATCATCAACCGAAACGAATGACACGCAGGACTAAAACTCTGACAACACCGAACCTGAACAACCATGGGAAACATGCACAAAGAAAAAACCACAATGAAAAGGAAGAAAGCCTGCTCCCCTCCCGACAAACAACCGTCACCTGACACCTGCGAACTCGAAGCCACACTCGTTAAAAGCGCAACACAACACCCACCGATCCCAACTAACCCCACTGACGACTGGATCATCACTGAACTCGCAAAAACCAACCCGAAAATCAAGATCGAAATAGGAAAAGGAGACCCCAACAAAGTTTGGAAACAGATCTATGTGAATAAAATACACCTGAATCAACTCCCAATCTGTGCAATTCCGCAACAAGACTTCGACGAAATCCCGCACTCGCCTAAAAACCTGACGCACAAAAGACCAAAACACACAACATAATGGATACACATAGTTACATAAAATCCCTCACCATCATCCAACATAACGTCCAAAACTGGCAAAACAACAAAATAGCATTATGCAACATCTACCGACAATACGATCCACACATAATACTACTTAACGCTCACTGCCTACGAGATAACACCCCCATAAAAATATGGAACTATAACACATACGCTGCAAACAAAGCTAATGAACAACACGCAGGCATAGCCATAGCAATCAGGAAAGACATCCGATTTAAACTACAGGACAATTTCCACTCAGACATGCTCGGAGTCACAGTCGAAACTCCGCAAGGCCCTATCACCAGAGGCACAACCTACATCCCACCACGCACCAACTACATCACCTACATCAGGGGTCGGCAAACTTTTTTACCCGTCGACCCCTTCATGGAATATTTGTATTTACATCGACCCCCTCCATGCACACACATACAAATAGGTGAAAAAAATATTAAACCATTATTGACATTTTTGATGATCAAAATTAAAGAGAAATGTTATAAACCAAACCAGTCTTATTTTGTACCCGATACAATGTTTGAAGATATATATTAAGAGAAAGAGGCAGTCTTCACTGATACAAAGTAAAAAAGAAAAGAATAGAAGTTCACCTACCTATAGAGAATTTTGACTGTTTTGAAATTTAAGAATACTTATCGTTGAAAAATTGATATGAACTTAATTATATAAAACAAATGTGCTACTTGACAATAATATTAACTGCCATGGAAATACGCAATATGTTTTTTATCAAACCAGAATAATGAAAAATACATTAACTTACCAATTTATCAATAAACTTGATAATAATGAGATGGATGAGCTTGATGAGCGGCAGCAAGGCTATTGATATTTGGTATAAAATTTGTAAGCTTTAACCGTGAATCACCACGGCTTTCCAAGTTTAGTCTACTTCTCTGCTTTGTTAGAATTGCGTTCGCATGGCTAAAACCAGCTTCAATCATGTATGAAATTGGGAATGCAAGCAATAAATCTTCGGCTCTTGCTTTGAGCTTGGGATATTTAGTGACAGTACTGACATGGGTCCAATATTCAGTAGGGGTTTTACGTTCAAACAACGATTTAGCTTCCAGATCTACACACATTTCGACAAGTTCATGATCTAAATCAGATTCATTACTTTTATTGTCTGTTTTCATATCAAATGGAGTGACAAGCCATTTGGGAACGTGCATATTTTCCAAATCGTATAAACGTGTTTTGAAGTCTTCTCTTAATTTATTCAGATGTTCAATATCTATCTCCAAGTCACTGTCTAAAAAGCTCTCAGACTCTTTCAGTATTGGCAAGTTTGAAAAATATTTGAAATCTTTACGTGCCAGTGAACATTTAAATAGCTCAATTTTTGCTTAAAAGCCCATGATAATTGTTCGAGCATGAATGATTGTTACATTTTTGCCTTGAAGACGTTTTTGTACTTCGTTAAATTTTGAATAGAGATCTGCCCAATAAAACAAATGGCTCTTGCACCGTTTTAATTCATCACATAATGATGGATCTATATTTCTTAAAAATTCTTCTATTGAATCATATAATTCACCAAGCCTCTGCAAACAATCGCCTCTTGATAACCACCTTACTTCAATGTGCAGAAGCAAATGGTTGAAAGTTTCATCATTTTCTTCACATAGTTTTGCAAATAGTCGGCAATTCAGAAGATGGGCTTTACTTTAATTTTATTGATAGATCTGATGCACACTTTCAAAGCTTCATGCAGTTCACCACTCAGTTTTTTTGCTTCAAGATGCTGTTTGTGTAAAACACAGTGAACAGCATATACAGTAGGAACCTTTTCCTTAAGAAAGACAGAAAAACCTCTGTAACGACCTATCATAGCTGGTGCGCCGTCGTTTGAAACCGCACTAATATTACCGAACGGAATTTTGTGCTTGTTCAAATATTCTTCCAAGCATAAAAAAACCGTTTTAGCTTTTGAATCAGTTTCAAGATAATCAGCAAAGAGAAACTCGTCAACAGTATTATTCAGAGTCGGGCTGTAGAACCTCACATAAGCCATGAGGATATTTGAACTTCCAAAAGTTAATTCGTCAAGTTGAATAGCAAATTTAGAATGTTGGAGGTCTGAGGTTACAGTTTGTTCAACATCAAAGGCCATTTCCTCAATGCGCCGCTGCACAGATCTTGCACTTAACGGTATGGATTTTAAAACTTGTTTAGAGTCTTTCTTCATAACATTTTCGATTAGATCTATTATAGCAGGTAATATGATCTCTTCGCCAATAGTGTACGGTTTGTCCTTCTTTGCTATATTAAGAGAAATGCTGTATGATGCCTTCAAACCTCCTTCACTATCAGCGCTTACAGATGATTTTAAAAATGCATTCAAGTTAGGCTGAGATCTTAATTTTTCTTTCAGCGTTTTGAAATAATCAAGATCTTTGTTTTTCTTATCAGAATGGATCCTTTCTAAATGGTCTTTCATTTCAGCTGGTTTCATAGCATCATTGCTAAAAGTTTTTTCACATAACAAACACATGGGCATAGTTTCATTAGCAAGCGATGGTGCAAAGCCAAATTTCAAATACGCCGGAGAATATTGCCTACATTTTTTCTTAGCATTGCTATTGGACATTATGAGGATTGGAAATAATTCTTTATGCAAAAAGCAGTGCAAGTTTTAAACACAATAACACAAGCAGCAAGAGACCGGCACAAACCAAATGAAAGATGGCGGGCAACTAAGAGCAAATGACCTTCTACGCACCAGCAAACGAGACTGAGGCTGTTTCGAACGTGTTACGAGCTCGTTCGAATTCGTTCAACGACAAAGTGTATGACCAAAATATGATAAGAGCTATTATATCGTATCGACCCA